>PVKN010042831.1:0-10331 GCA_004027915.1 Capromys pilorides | reverse complement strand
TATGAGCATTGCCAACTGTCAGGAAAATGAACTTTAAGCTTAAAGAGGCTTGAATATTTTGAGACTGTTGGATAGTTCAAAGCTAAGACATTTAAGTACCTTGAATTTAAGAAAAAGGTGTATTTCTACTTTCCAAAGTAAACAGAGTACAAAAAACACTTGCTAGAGCTGTTCAGGAAAACGAACACACAGAGGCCAACTGTGCTATTATAAGGGATTCATTTTAATTGAGATAGAATTTGACTCTAACCAAAGTTATGTCTGGGAATATGAGTAAAGCTATAGCTTAGAATATGACCACTGAATTTGCATCGTAAATATACGCACACAGTTTTTGAAAGGAAATTGAGGTAACAATATCGGTTACAACTTTTATCCCGGGCCAAACACTATTACCTTAAAATTACTTTTCAAGCATTGTTTGAGATGAAAACCACATTTAGAGGTGGTTTTTTGTCTATTGATGAAAAAAATTCATGTCAACATACCATGAGCCCTAAATGGACTAAATTATAATCAGATGTTAGATGTAGACAGATTTAACAAAAACAAATGTTTCTTTGAGAGATGAAAATTGATGGTTTAGCCCTTCATACATCCATCTTTTTTCAAACTGAACATCTTGAGAAGAGGGTATCTGCATAATTTCATAAAAGTAGGCTTGTGATTTATCAGCAGCAAATTGCTGAGTTTAAGAAATAAGAGCTTCCTTGAATGTTTTCCTAGGCCTTGTGAGCGAGGATGCTGTGATGTGTAGGAACTCAATTATTCAGAGCCACACTGCTCAGGAGGCTGAAGTGGGGTCTGCTGAGACTGTAGGCCAGATCCCCGCTGCAGGGCTGTCATTACCAGGGTCATTTGCATGTTTAACTGGTTCCATTGAGCTGTAAGTCAGATGCAGCCTTCTGGAGTAGAGAACAAAGTGCCTCAGTCTACTGAATGTTTGCTAGGTGTCTAGGCACCTCAGACCATGTGAGGCAGTCTTGACTTAATAGGCAGCAAGTTTAGAGAAAGCTTAGAAAGAACTGGAAGCCAGACGCTGTGCTGCTCTCTTGTCCTAGCACTGAGATGGGAGGACCACAGATTTGGGCCCACGCTGAGAACCTCTGCAAGTTAGTGAAATCCTGCCTCAGAATAAAGGGGTGGTGGTGATGAAGGCTGGATTCAACCCCAGTACTGTTAAAAAAAGGTAGAAAACTGTGCTAAGGGTGGAACATAAAGTGACTTTCTGCCACTCTTTAGTTATTCCTACAAAGCGGCTCTTGTGGGATGTAGGTTAAACACCCAAAGCGCTTGCTTGGCCTTAACGCCTACGGCGATTATGTTGTCAGGGTTAAGCGCTGTCCCTACCTCAGAGGAGCTGAGTTTCTTTATAGTCCTGGGATGAAGATAAAAACATGGGGTCATTGGCAGTGAGCAACTTGTAAGGGTTACAGGAAACCAAATCGGTCTGAGAGTTTGGAATTCACAGCACCAGGGGCCCCTGTGTTTCCAATGATGGCGCAGTGCCTGAGAGTTAATGGAATCGTTATACTGACATGCTCGATTTAATCAGAAGTACCTCTTAGGCTTATAAGAATACAGTGGGCTTATAAGATGCAGTGGGCTCTGTGGATGGACCCGTGAGCATGGTTTTGTTTCCGGCCCTCCTTCCCCGTTGTCTCTGGTTGTGCCAGCAGACTGCCGAAGTAGTGCGCCAGTTGTGATTCTAGACAGCCTGACTTCATTTGGGCTAATTAGGAGTGCCCAGTCGTGAAAGATAACATTTTGTGATGTAGTTTAACTTGTAGGGAGCCCAAAAGAGAATGGGAACATGCAGGTTAGTTATCTGTCTGGTGGTGCAGAGGTTTCTATTGAGGAAAGAGAAAGTGCATTGGATGAATGTTGAGGCAGACTTCCTGCAGTAGGAATTCTGCTTTTTTCCACAATAGTTGTTATGACAATGGGAGGCCCAAACCTCCCATATTGATGTAATTTCTAAAGTCATAATATCAAGAGAAAAGTTAACAGTGAGTCATTCACTAAGTACTTGAATCATTTAGTATTTAGTAGATAAATAATCTGGTGCTTAATAAGTAACCACATGTAATAGTTGATGTTTAATATTAGGTAGACCTGTGGAGTTTTAATGATATGCTAAGTTCTGGTCTGTATATCTGGTGTGTATCAAGGACGGCTTTTATTTTTTTGAGTGCTGTGGGGATCCCTCTGCCCCAGTTGCCTTCCTATCTTTGGCCCTTGTCCTTACTTCAGCTTTCTGACTGGATTTTGTATTACCAGAACTTCAAAGTAGTAAGCGAGGTTTTATTGTGTTCTGAGGCAGGGTCTTCCTAGGTGTGTATTTCAGGCCAGCCTTGCTCTCACTGTGTAGCCCCGGCTGGCCTTGAACTTGTAGCCCTCAGCCCGCCTCAGACACCCTAGTGCTGGCATTACAGATCTGCGCCACCACACTGGCTCCTTCCAACCTGCAACACCCCTGCATATTCTTAGGGTTGTCTGCCTTGGGGTGCTGGGCAAGGATGGTGCTCTGCCTGCATGTCCCCCAGAGCCTCGAGTGCTCGCAGGCAGGGCTTGGGAAGCAGACCGAATCCCGCGGGTGCCTCCTGATGACGTGCTCTTCCAGGTGGGGTGGGGAGCTTCTGTGTGTGTGTGTGGGGGGGGCAGTAGGCGTGGCTCTCCCGCGGGCCCTTCCTCGTGTTCTGTTTCCTGACCACCGTGACCTGAGTAGCTTTCCCACTGGAGTGCCCTCCACCATGCTGTTTGCTGTGACGCATGCTGAACTTCTAAAATGGGGCCAGAATGAATCTCTCCTTTGGGCAGTGGTGTTGGGAATTGTGTCCAAGCTACCAGGAAGCAGCTGAGCTGGACAGACGGTGGCATCCTGAGCCCGCTAGGGGCTATGGTGGTGAGCTGGCATCATCTTTTCATTGATGTTGCCCTACAGTCTGTCTGATACTTAAAATAATCAACTTTAACCAAAATCTTATAAATAAAATATAACTATATACACTGTCAGTTCAAGAGCAAATAAATTAGGCAGTACATAATTTCATCTTTTCAAATTGTGGGGGATAGAGATACTAGCTCCACCTCGACTGTGGAAAATAGACTGTGATGTGTCCTGGCTGGTTTGGGCTGCTGTGACAGGACAGCACAGAGTGGGTAGCTTACACATTTATTTTGCACGCTTCAGGAGAGTGGCAAGCCCTGGCACAGGTGCCCGCAGATGGAGGCTCCGCTGAAGTCTCTTTCTGGTCCATAGACGTCTCTCTGGGGCCTGCGTGATGGAAAGGCGAGAGCCCACCAAGTCTGTTCATGCAGGCTCTAGCCCGTGCAGTTACCGCTTTGTGGGCTACTTCTGTCATTTCAGTGGGTGAGATTTCAACATGCAAGGTTTTTCAGAGAAAATTAGACTGGTCACTATGGCTTTAGGTCAGATTATCACACTTGGCTTTTTTATTCTCCCTGTTGTGGTATACTTAGATAAAATAGGCCAGTGTATTAAAAATTATCAAGTATTACATACACATAGTTCAAAGATAAATTTCCTCATAAGGAAATAATAGTACCCTTCCTAATAACATTAAGCAAACTGTTTTGTAGATGTGGCCATTTTTCATTGATGCTGTGTCTTTATTTCATTTTCTACATATCTATGTTTACTAATTTCTCCCAATTTATTCTCAGTTTTCCCAATTCATTACCTTCAGACATTTTCTATTACACTTTTTATATGGAAGAAATGATTTACTTCCCCATTTTCTTCCCATTAAAATTTAATCATGCGTTTTGGTTAAAGCAGTGTTTATGAATTGCTTATGCTGTTATTTCTGAAATGCCTACAGTTGACAAATGCTTCATTTTCATTTTTCATCAGGATTTTATTTATTGTGAAGTTGATAATTGCCTTATTACTTCTCTTCAGGTTTAATATTTTGTAGACCTCTCAGAAATTCTTTGCACACCCTCAATCCCCAGCACAGTTTTTCATAGTCAAGATGTCAGATAATTGATCTGCTGCTGCGCTTCTTCCTTTCTCTGATAGCTTTGCCCCTAATGCCTCTTTCTGCTCCATGTTATTTGCCTTCTGGGCTGGTTGTGCAGCTGACCTTTTTTTAATTTTTTTTTTAATTTTCATTTTATTAATTTTAATGAGAAAGAAATGGCAATACAATAGTTTCAAAACAGATTAGCAGGACAGCCACAATAAGTAATACAATGCATATTGTTGTCTTCATAGTAGTTGTTCAGAGTACAAGATGCAGACATGATAACTTTTCTAAACACAATTGGTAAAAATCTTTCTTCTCATTGAGCAAAGAGAAAGTAGTTATATGTATAGTCCAATAGTCCATAATAGTAGTAAGTTATTGGCAGAACTGGCAGTGTCAGGAGCTATTGACTTGAGCCTTTTACAGCTCAGTATATTAATATGGCTTCACTTTTTATGCCTCGTGATTAAACTTTTCTGCTGGATGGTTAAGACCAAGATAAAGCAAGAACTAAATAACAAAAATGTAGCTTTCATATCTGACAAGGTCAGTCAAATCCCCTCAGGATTTGCCTGAAACCATGCACAGCATTTTGTAGAACTTTTGTCAGTGTCAGCCATCTGGATGAGTCACGACCATTGCTTGACCAGTTTGACCTCTTGACACTGTTTCAGCCTGTGGCATCCTCTTTTTCTGTATTTCATTCTCCATATCCTGCCATGAGGAGATTCTCTTACTTTTGGGCCCTATTTCCTCAGTTAGAAGTACATCCCTTCTGTTAATGGGGAAGAAGAATTTTTGCTTTCAGCTTTGCCCTTGGAAATAGCACCGTTTAGCTGAGAGATCAGCCAGGTTAAGAATTTGGGGATGAAAGGTATTTTCCCTTATAGTTAAGGCTGCTTTGTACTGTCCTGCGCCGTCCTGTGCTCCAGTGAGGGTTCTGATGCCGTTCTAGCTGACTGTGACTGGTGTGTCTCTTGGGAAGGTTTTAAGATATTTTTATTCCAGATGTTTTGAAATTTCAAAAGGACAGGCTTTCATTGGAATACTTTTTCAGAATTCAGCTATAAATGTAGCTAACTTCACTAATATGGAAATACCTTTTATTTCTGGAAAATTTCTAGGCTCTTTGATATTTGAAAAAAATCTGGATTTCATTTGTGTATTTTCACTTTTTGTGGAAGTTCACTCAGTTGGTTTTGGACTTGGATTCATCTTTTAAAAATATTTTTCTCTGTTTTATATATTATTCTTCCTGGGAGAATTGAAATATTCCAAATCTTGGGTTTTCTACTTGTTATATTTTTAATTTATATGATTTTTTTCCCCTTAAACATTCCCCTTTAAGAAATCCTGATTTTTTGGGGGAAGGGTGAGGGAATTGGATTTTTTTTTCCGTTTCTAGTAAGTTAAAAAAATTCTCCCATCCTCCCTTTCATTGCCCACCTCCCTACCCAGTCCTTCCTGATCCTTCTTTCCTCCTCCTCCCAGAACTCTCTGTGCTCTCCTTCCTCTCTTCCTTCTGTTAACTTTTCCTTTCATCTCGTTCGTTCCTTCATATATTAGAGTGAGGCAGTTCAATGCATTCTGCTTTGTATAGCTTATTATTATTACATTTAAATTATTTAATTAACTATTTAATACAGGGTCTCACTATGCAGTGCGGATTTGTAGTGATCCTCCTGTCTCTCCCTGCCTTCCCCCCCATCCCCATCCCAGCTCTGGGATGACAAATGGTGCCACCACACCTGGTTTTGGTTGCTGGCATGGCATACCCAGCATTCCAGGGCCAGCACGGCATGTGGTGCTGGGGCTTAAACCCTGGTCCTTGCACTTGTCAGGCAGGCACTGCTGTTGAGCTATCTTCCCCGCCCTAGTGTAGCTCATTGACTTGTGATACTTGCCAACAAGGGGTGGCTGATGTGCTGATAAATTTCAGGATAAGTGGCCGTCCATGAGCCCACTGTGGGCCTGAGCTGGAGTGGGATACCTTAGAATTAAACACGGTGACCCCAGAGGCAGGTGGGTTCTAGTCCTAAGTAGGACTGTCCTAGTTTTCGTGATGGGGCCTGGTCCTTGCGTAAGTCCAAGCCACCGACAGGGCAGAAAGCAGCAACATGTAGGTGTACCACATGGGGATTCTTTTACTTAAGAGAGGGCGTTCCTAACAGAACACAATACTTGTGCTATGGGTATAAACCTCTGGAGCACCTGGGCTCCTGGCCCCTAAATGCTGACACCATTGCCCCCCCCCCACATGTGACAATGAAAGCCACATTTCCAAACACCTGTGACAAGCAGTGCTTCTCCGGTGATACGTCAGCCAAGCCAGTTTATGTTTTTTCACCAAGGCTTTAGAGAGCTCTGGTGTGTCTTGTACCTTGCACCTTCTGTCCTTCTCATAACTTGAGTTACTTGAAGGTTTTAAAAGGAAATCAGCATCATGTGTGGGCATCACAGTGCTTGGCTCAGAAATTCCTCCCGTCGCTGTCCCTGTGTCTGCACCCCATGTTAAAAAGTCAGCTCCGAGGCTCCCTACTGTGTTCTGTCTTTCAATTTCCATATGTAATATCTTAACTCCTTTGCAATGTTCAGTTTTCAAGAGTGTTGTTTCATTTTTTGACCGTGAGGTTCTTGGAGGTCATGGTTGAGGCTTCTGTTAATTAAACTTCTTCAGGTGCTGATTTGCACACTTCAGAGGTGAAGAACAGGTTTTAGGGAGACGAGGGAACTTGGTCGGAGTTTCTGCCCCAAGCTGAGTGCAGTCTTCTGACCCCACAGCACCTATCTGTGTTCTGTATCCTTCAGGTGCTAAATATCCTTTGTACAGGAAATCTTTGCATGGATCGTTTTGCGCACAGATGAGTAAGAGCACCTTGGATGGAGCCATGTGTATCTGTTCTTTGCCCTGCGTCAAGCCCCATTTTGTAGAGAAAATAGTAAGGCAGACTGCCATTCTGCATATGACCTGAACCTCAAACATGCCTGGAACACATTTGTTTCTGATTTAAAGCAAGTTGGCTTGCCACATTGCCATGTTATTACAAACACAAAAGAAATATAAACTTCATTCCATTAAACAGCTATCCACATAAACTTTTAAATGGTTTCATGTCTTTGGGTTGGGCCAAAGCTGACTATTAAGGAAATGATTATTACTGTAACATATCTTATTAAATTTCTCTAATTATTTAACCTTCCTGCCTCCCCTAAAAGTACCAACAAGCCCTTTTCTTTCTTCCTAAAAATGTTCCCAAGAATTTTAAGACAGGGGCAGTTCTGATCTCAAGCTGTTGATTCTTACTGCTTGGAAGCATGGTCTGTCTTGGGCTCTTCCAGCTCTGGCTGTGTTCTTCTCCTGAGCCTTGGCAGCTCCCTAGGGTAACAGCACAGTGAGCTCTCGCTCCTCAGAGTGGCGCTGTGCAGTGCAAATGTAGCCTACATCACCCATGCAGTTTTAAGTTTTGTAGCCTTTAAGAAGAGTGCAAGTGAAGCGGGTGTGATCAGTTTGAAAACTACACCTTGGTTTACCCCACTGTATAACAGTGATATCACTGCAGCATATAATCAGCAACTGATATTTTTACTTTTTCTATATTAAGCCTTCAAAACTCCAGTGGGTTTTGCTCTTAGAGCATTTCCGAGTTCTCAGGCCAGCTCCAGTGTCTGTGTGCTGGACAGCAGAGCTCTGTGGGAGGCTCCTTGTAGGCCCAGTGCAGTGTACTAGGTGTTCAGAATGCTGTTAAACTACATACTGGCCGTGAGCATCCTTTAACTTCTGAAAAAAGTGGGAACATGCTTTTTTTTTTTTTTAACTGCAAGCTGATATTATGTAAATATCTAGAGTTGTCAAATAGTATTGTCTTCAAGCCACGTTTATGGTGCATCAGGAATTGCTTATGAAAGCAAGCCATTCATTATAACCACAGTTACTGGTAATCAGTTGGACAGAACTGCTGATGATGTATATTAGCATCATCAGTCCTCAAGGAAATACTCTTGTCTGACCAGTGAATTTGAAGTCTGAATAAACTTTGAACGAGCATGATCAGAAAACTTTTTAAGTTAGGAGTTCTTTGAAGCAGTGAGTAGTGTACTTTGAATGCTGTCAGATTTTTATGCATGTCCCTTTTCCTGCACTTGATAGAAACAGATACTTTCTGAAGTTAAAATCCCGTGGATTAGAGAGAACTCTCCTCTTAGCCAGAGCGGCAGCGCCATCGCTGTCTTCAGTACTCCCCAGAGGTGAAAGTCTGCCCTGAGAGACTTGTATGGACTTGTGCAGATGAGACCCCTGCAGCCCGCGTCTGCACAGTCCAGTCTGCAGTCTGCTAGGGACGGCAGTGCTTCCTAGTGTCAGCATAGGTCAAGACTTTACAACACACCTCCTTCACAGTCTTGGTAATCTGTATTAGTGTTTTTAAAATATTTGGTGGGAAAAACAATGAAAAAATAGCTGTAAAGGTTATTGCAGATGACTTGTATAGATTAGCTAATGATGCATGCTTTTGGCCCAGATGATCCATCTCCCTACTTTCCTACTCTTAGCTAGAGAGACCTCTTACAGTGTGATAAATTCATCAGGTGCCATTTCATTCCAAGTTCCCTTTGATCTGACCTTGTATAAAAGTGGCTTTCTTGCTTTTTCTTTTTTAAATCTCTAATTTGGAAATGTATACATATAGATTTTTTTTTAAACGTTTTTGTTCATATACTTCAGTGTCTGTTTGAATGTCTTTTTTTGAGTTCATTTGTGACTAGCAATTTTCCAGATACTGGATTATTTAGTGCTTTTAGCTGTGAATTGCCCCGTCCTCCATTGAACACAAGGTTTTCGCATTGCCCGACATCCCCCAGTCCTTTTAACATTAAAAAAGAAAACTGGTAGGGTCTTGCTGTGTTGGCTAGCCTGGGCTCTGAGTCGCAGTCTTCCTCCTAAGGTGTGGGGATTTCAGTCAGTACCACCACATGTGGCTTGGAGAGCTGGCAGGGGCACGGAGTCAGTATTTCAGTCTAGAAGATGCTTGGTTGATTAAGGACCCTGATCTGCGTCTAGTGTCCTGTTGGTGACTGTCATTGTCCCCTCTGAGTTTTTTGTTATTCATTATGGATCTACATTTGACTTCAGTACTTCTGCCAGATTGCCTTATCCATGGTGGGCTGATAGTGAGTCAGTAAAGGGGAATCCTTGGCTCACTCAGAGAGGAAGGAGGATTTTACCATGCGTTTTATCTAAGTTTGCTTAATAACAATACACATGCTAGTTAAGGATCCCCTAAAGAATAACAAAGGAGAAAGTGGCTTAATGATTCTACCACTCAGATAAGAAGTTAACATTTTATTGTGTATCTTTGAAGTCTGTTTGCTAACATGTACACACCATATCCACATGTACGTATGTATAAGATACATGTTTCTTTATACATTTGCATGCACATATACATACTTTTATACAGACATGATGTCATTCTGTGTATGTAGTTTCCTACTAAGAAATCCTAAGTTACTACTGCATTTTTGACTATGGAAATTTAACTGCCAATTTTTTTAAAAAGACTTAAAAATTTTTAAAGCATAGCTTCTGTTAAGATAGAAATCATGTTTATTTTTGTCCACTTATTTTAGATTTTTCTCAGGAGAGCTGTACACCGTAAATCTTTTTAGGGCAGGTGGTTCGGTTTGTTCCTGGAGAAGACAGTGTTCACGGACTGCTGAAGGTGAAACTCAACTGAGAAGTGGGAGACACTTTAAAAATAGAGCGATTGTCTCCTCAGTCAGGCAGTGTTCTCTGGCAGTGTGCAGCAGCTGCATCTTCGGCAACTTTCACCGACTCCTTTTTCAGTAGCATTGGCCAAGGTGTCAGGGAAGTTTTATGGACACAGGCAATATGCAAAATCAGTTACACAGCTATTTCGGCATATGGATTGAACCAATGAGATACGTGAACATCTTACAGTTTGAGTGAAGTGTGGGACAGGAGACTCTGGCTACCTGCGTGGGCACGTTGATCTGGCAACAGCCTCACAGAGCAGCTGTGTCAGGAGCCCTCCTTTGAAGCATAGGGCTTCTTCCACGTCACTCGGGGCTCTGACCCTGGAAGGTGGTGGGGTCTTGGGGCTGGTGGTGCCTTTCTCACCCTCTTTCCTGTGGCCCAGCTGTCTCCATCTCCAGTAGCTCTTTCTCCCGTGCCTCATCTGCCCTCTATTTTCCTTTTGTGTGCTTCTTCAGGAAGCATAGGAAAAGTGCGACTGGGTCTTGGTTTAACAGAAGGAAGACAAATACATATTGTATTAAAAAGGTGAAAAAGAAAGCAAGTTATTACACTAGTTGTATTAAAAA
>PVKN010042830.1:0-10333 GCA_004027915.1 Capromys pilorides | reverse complement strand
ATTTTATTGGTAAAGGTGACAAAAATTGGAAATAGGACTGTGTAGGAAATATAATGAAAGTATAAATTATAGATTTGGGGGGAATAGTATATATATACTGTATTTATAAATGCATATATATATGTATAAATATATATATATATTTTAATACTGGGGATTGAACTCAGGACCCTGTGCTTAGTTTGTATATTATTTATGCAACTATTCAATAGGTAGTAAGCTATTCTACAAATATGCAGGATGCACAAAAATGTCCTGTTTATGTTTTTGGAAAATATGTTTTCCTAGAAAAATATTTGAAGAAACATGTCAGTGTGACTAAAAAATTATACATCTTTAAAATGGAACACTTTGTAGCTGTTTAGAAGGATGTGATAGATCTATGTGTGTTGACATAAAAGAGTATGAAATGTATAGTTAGATGAAAATGCGTTGCAGCCAGGTGTGGTAGTGCACACCTGTAATCTCAGCACTCCAAAAGGCTGAGGCAGGAGGATCAAAAATTCTAGTCCAGTTGGACACTGTCTTAAAACGAAAAATTGGAAAAGAAGTTCTAGAGATGTAGCTTAGTGTAAAGCCCCTGAGTTCAATCCCCAGTACAGCAAAAGAAGAAAAAATATTGCTGAGTAAAGTATGTGTAATAGGAGATCTTATTTCAAGCCAAGTGTGGTGGCACGTACCCATAATCCCAGCACTTAGATGGTAGAGACAGGAGCATCACTGCAGGTTCAAGGCCAGTCTGAAATACAGTGACAGTGTCTCAGAAAAAAACCCCAGAAGATCCTGTTTCATAAAACATAAAGTAGCAGGGCACAGTGATATACAGGTATAATCCTATCACTTGGGAGGCTGAGAGGATCACTTGAGTTTGAGGCCAGCTTGGGCTACAAAGTGAGCTCAAGACCAATCAGAACTGTATGGTAAAACCCTGTCTCAAAGAAAAAAAAAAAAAAAAAAAGCCGGGTGTGGTGGCGCACACCTGTAATATCAGCACTTTGGAGGCTGAGGCAGGAGGATTTATGTGAGCTTAAGACCAGCCTGAACTGCATTGTGAGACCCTGTCTCAAAAAGACCAAAAAAAAAAAAAGAAACTAGACAGTACTACAGGTGGTGTACACCTGTAGCACTAACTATTCTGAAAGCTGTGACTTCAGCTTTCAGGGGAGTTGAGATTTTGAGGCCAACTTAGACAACTTTAGCAGGTGATCTGAAAATTCTGCAGGCTTCACCTTTAAACTTAACAGTAGTTAGCAGTGAAAAGTCAGGCTGGAATCTTGGTCTTGGGGCCTCAGAGTGGTGTGATGGGAGGGCAAAGCCGTGGAAGAAAGGTAGTGGGTAGGCCAGAGGGCAAGTCTCAGCATAAAAGCTGGAATGGGCTAGGTTTCATTTGGCCTTCACAGCTGTGCTTATGTATTTTACTCTTACACTGAGAATTGTAAGTTTCATAGATAGGTTATAGTTATATATCCTTGCTTTATAAATTAGAAGTGGAAGGCAGCTATATTTTGGAGAGTGGGGCTTCCTTGGGGAATGTTGTTTATTGTTTTTCTGATCCATTTTTCCCTCATAAGGCAACCATGGAGAAAGATGTTCGGAGCACTATTGTTTTCAATGCATACAAAAGGGAGATATTTACCATCAACAATGGCTATAAATCCATGCAGAAGAGACTTCGGAGTAATTGGAAGATTCAGAGGTGACCATGACTGTGTGTGTTATTTTCCCTTCATAAGTGAGCATGATAGCTATGGGTTATGTTGAGTCTCATTTTCTTATGTACAGTAGATTGTTTAAGTCAGAGTAGCTCATTTTAAGAATTACTCAAAAGTAAGCAAATTATTATTAAAACTGACAATCAACATATGGTTGTTGTCTAAGTTACAAACCAAAAAACCCCAATCTACCTAAATATACATATGTAATGTTTTTAGATGTTGGAGGCTTTCTCCATATCTTAACTTGGGTCAGTACTTCAATTTAGCAAAAGAAAAAATGAGAATTAAAATATTTATACTCCAGACAGTACACATATATGTTGGGAGGTGTTAGGGATTGAACCCATGAGTTTGCATATCTACTGAACTACACCCCCAGTGTTTTTTGTTGTTGTTGTTGTTTTTCCATGTTTCCATTTTTCTTTCTGTTTCTTTCTTTTTTTTGATACTGGAGATCAAACTCAGGACCTTTTGCTTTGCAGACAGGCACTTATGGCCCTGAGCGATCTCCAGAGCCCCCTGTCTCCATTTTTATTTGTTTCCAGATATAAAAAAGTCAAGATCCTTGCACCAGTTATTTCAGACGAAACCATGCAAAGCAATTCACTGCGTACAACAATCACTTCTCTCCTTCGGTGTTTCTGCCTTATACAGTGGTGTGACCGACACCAAGCTGAATTTCCTGTGCTTACTTGGAAAATGTCATCTCTTTACAGAAACATGCAGAGCAGTTCCTACTTTGTTTACAAGTCAATTTACATAAATGCTTATTTTCTGTTGCTATAGTGACTACATGAAACTGAAACTTAGCTGCCCAATTTTACTCAGCTACCCATAAATAAGCACAAAAGACAATATAAACACAGTAAGTTTTGGAGAGTTGAGATAGTAGACATTGTTAATCCTTAGTAGATTCAGCTATTTAGGCCTGAAAGTATTGGCTTTCTCTCTGAACTTTCTTAGGATTCACCTCTTATTTTGCTAGACAAGGTTCAAAAAAAACTCTTCATGGAATTCATGTGTGAAAACTGTATTCTGTTGTATACAAATTTTTGCTAATTGCATAGCCTAACAATAGTTGGGTTTGCTAAATAAATGGCACTGAAGAAGATCCTAACTCAAGTGGCACTACTTAGTCCAAACCCCAGCATTTCATTAAGTTGGCCTTGAACCTATGATCTTCCTGCCTCAGCCTGCCAGGAAGCTGATACTGTAGGCATGCACCACCACAGCTGGCTTTACGTGTATATTTTCTTAATGAGTATGACTATGTAGTCATATTGATTAGTTTAAGAGCCAATAGAAACAGTAGTTGCAGAATTCTTTTTTGCAGTACTGGGGGTTCAATCCTTGAATCCAGGGCCTTTGCACTGAGCTATATCCCTATCCCTTTTTATTTTAATTCAATTTTATTTTGTTTTATTTTATTTGACTTTTGTTTTTTGAGACATGCTCTCACTATGTAGTTCAAGTTGGCCTTGAGCTTGTGTAGCTTAGGCTGTTCTTGAACTTGAGGTGATCCTTCTGCCTCAACCTCTTGAGTGATGGGATCAGAATAGAGGCAGTGTGACTCGAGCGGCTTCTGAGGGTTCCCACTTTGGGAATGAGGCTTAAGGCTGCACCAGATACCTCTAAGTCCCTTTTTCTCTTGCCTGGTATGGTCTTGGTTTTGTATAGTCAAGGGGCTGAACTGTGGGGCTGGGGAGATAGCTCAGAGGCATAAGCACCAAGTTACCAAGCATAAAGACCCGAGTTCGATCCCCAGCCCCACATGCCACGCAGTCTCTGCCTGGATCCCTGCAGTGGTGCACATCTGTAATCCCAGCACTCTGAAGGTTGAGATAGGAGGATCTCTGAGTTTAAGACCAGCCCGGGGTGGTCTTACTTCAAAAGTGAGCACAAGGCCAGCAGGAAATGCATAGCAAGACCCTGTCTCAAAAAAAAAAAAAAAAAAAAGCTTAACTGTATAGTAAATCTACAGGTCTAACACTTGCTTTTAAAATTATGTTTCCAGTTTAAAAGATGAAATTACATCCGAGAAGCTAATTGGGGTGAAACTGTGGATTACAGCTGGACCAAGGGAAAAATTTACTGCAGCTGAGGTAAGAAATAACATAAAAGAGGTCTGTGGACACTGTGTTCCGCATGAGGCACTTGAGACAGGTGGCAGGGCCCAGGCCTTGGTGGAGAAGGGCTGAGGCTCTGGGGGTTTCTGTTGTTGTCACCGCAGTCAGCTCTGACTCCTCAGCCTTGGTCCAATGGGGTACATAGGTGAGGGCAAAGAGAGCCAGGAAAATACTTCTACAACAAAAACAATTGAGATTCACATCCAGATATCTTCATATTGGGCTGGGGAGATAGCTCAGCAGTCTAAGCACCTGTCTCGCAAGCTCAAGGACCCAAGTTCAATCCCTCATACCACATACTGAGCGAGGCCTCTGAACTCTGGGCTGCCCTCTGAAAACCAGGTGTGGTGGCTCATGCCTGTAATTCCGGCACTGCGGAGGCTGACACAGAAGGATCACCATAAGGCCGAAATGTGGCACATGCCTGTAATCCCAGCACTTGGGAGGCTGGGGCAGGAGGATCGGTGTGAATTCGAGACCAGCCTGGGCTACATAAGTGAGCTCAAGGCTAGCCTGAACTGTATAGTGAGACCCTGTCTCAGAAAAACAAAAAAAAAGAGAGAGAAGAAAAGAAAAGGTAAAAAAATCTTCATGTTGAGTTCCAGAATTGAAAGAGAAGTTGGAGGTCTCCATACATTCATCTAATTCCGAAGTCCTAACAGAAAATGAAGCCCTATTCTGGAATGAAACTATTTTGCTTATGGCCACATTTCATTTCTGCATAAGAGACAGGTGAAATAGAGGCAGAGAAGGAAAGAAGACAAGAGAGGAGTAATATGATAGGAAAAAGAACAGAGAGAAAGATAAAAGCACAAGAACAACTTCCATCAAAAGAGACCAGAGGGCCAGCAAGATAGCTTAGCAGGTGAAGCGCCTCCTTAGGCAAGCATGGGGAATGGATTCCATCCTGGGCATCACATGCCCCGCCAGCCCCACCCCTGGGCACGCTGAGCTGACCACCAAGACTGGGTGTGGTAGCAAGTACATTATAATCCCAGTGCTAGGGAGACTGAAACAGGAAGTTCACTGTGAGTCCAAGCTGCGTAGTGAGACCCTATATGAAATACATAAAAGAAAAAAGAGAGAGACCAGAGGCAGGCAAGTTCAAGACCAGCCTGGGCTACAAAGTGAGCTCAAGGCCAACCTAAACTGCATAGTGAGAGCCTGTCTGAGACGAAAAGAGAAAAGAGAGACCAAGGCAGATGCAGATGCAAATACAGTGAATGAACCCTTAGTCATAGGAAGTGGGTGTAGGGGTACAGACCCTGAAAATGGCATTCACAGTAGCTGTACCAGGAAGAAAAGGATAAAACACACAAGGAAAGATGGAATGCGACCTACAAAGAGAAAGAAAGCAACCGCCTTTTTAGGAAATTCTATTCTTTTTAGGCCAACCCCAAGGAAAGCCATACTGCATTTAAAGAAATAGCACAGCCAGGCATTGTGGTACATGCTTGTAATTCCAGCTACTCAGGAGGCAGAGACAGGAGGATCACAAGTTCAGCCAGGCATGGTGGCACACACTCGGCATCCTAGCACTTGGGAGACTGAGGCAGGCGAATCAGTATGAGTTTAAAATCAGCCCAAGCTACATAATGAGACCCTATCTCAAGAACACAAAACGAAAAGAGAAATTTAAGTTTAAAGCCAGCCCAGGTGATTTTATGGGACTGTTACAACAGTCTCCATTACCACATTAAAGGGAGTGGGGGTAATGTATACCTGTAACCTTGACACTCTTCTACGAGGGCTCCCCTCGTAGAAGGGAGAAGGGGTGGGGCCAGCACGGCATGCGGCACTCTGCCTAAGCAGGTGCTTTTAAAGTCTGCAGAGCTATTTGGCTGGCCTTTCCAAGCAAAAACTATTCTGAGAAAAAAATATTATCAAAAAAAAAAAAATTGTCTGTGTGTCTGTGTCTGCTACAAACTGGACCTGTCATGGAACTGATAATAACAGCAGATGTTTATGACTGTATAATATGGAAAAAAGAGTTTGACAGGAAGTCAAAAGGAAGAAAAAGACAGAATCTAGTGAGACATTGAGTCTGTTGTGTAGGATCTGTAATTAGGCCTCATTCCTCCCTCACTCTTCCTTCTCCATAGTTATTTGTTATTTCTTGTGTGTCGAGTTATGTGTGAAGTCCCACCTCATTAGGAACTGATAATCTGGGGGAATTAAGCAGATTAACCATCCAACAATAACCATCTTCCAAGTTCCACATTTCCATAAAACTACAGAAAAAGAGGCATTAGATTATAAGACCGAGAGGAAACGTCCTTTGTTAGAAATTTATCTTGAGGCTGAGCCTAGTGGTTCACTCCTATTAAGTTAAGAGGATAACTGTGAGTTTGAGGCCAGCCTGAACTACATAGTGAAACACTGTCTCAAAAGGACAAAACAACAGACAAAACTTGCTTTGAAGAAAAAAGATTTTATATATATATATATATATATATGTATGTATGTATTTCCCCCCCTCCCCCCGGAACCAGGGTTCAAACTCAGGACCTTGCATTTGCCAGGCAGGCACTTGTACACCTGAGCTATCTCCCCGGCCCTGAAAACAACTTGTATTCATCCAGGCATGGTGGTATCCACAGTAATCCTAGTGCTAGGGAGTTTAAGGCAGGAATATCTATCTCTAAGTCATCTTGAACTGCCACCACACCCAATCTCCATTGCCATCTCCATGTGCCCCTGGGATGAGGACATCACAGCAGGCCTGGCAATTGAACTTGTGGCCCCTGTGCTTGCTTACAGGTGCTTTAATCAACTGAGCTATTTGGCCAACCCAAAACTTGGGAAAAAAAATTTTTTTTTTTTTTGGCTATCTTAAGCTGCCTCTGGGGATCAAACCCTGCGGTCCCTTGTGTCTAATTGGGGTTTTCCATGCAGGCATTTAAATCACTGAGCTAACCCAAGAGCCCCCCAAAAGTTGAGAAGGGCTTTTTTTTTTTGGCTGGCTCAGGCTGCCTAAAGGGTGGGTGTGGGGATTGAACTGCTGTCCCCAGTTTTTATTAAAACATTTGCTCTTTTGAGAGTATGTTTGAGGGCCAGCGAGATGGTTCAGTGGTCTAAAGCGCCTGCTTAGGAAAGCTCAGGCAACTGCAGGAACTGCGGTTCGATCCCCGGCACCACATGCTGCGCCAGCCCCACCACCAGGGCAGGCTGAGCCAGCCACAAAATAAATAAAGAAAGAAACAAACAAACACAACAAGCAAACAAATAAATAAATAAAATTAAAAAAAAAAAAGAGTATGTTTGAAATTACAAGATAGCTACATTCTATATACAAATGTATACATGTTGGAGTTTATGTTCACATTCTTTCCTGATGAGTGCTTAGTGAAAAAAGTTAAGAACTGTTGGTCCAAGCTCCAGCTCCATCACCTCAGGTCTTCTCAGGCTGTGTCAGCAAGGTCTGCTCTAGAGCCTTCTCTTCAGCTTTGTGAGAACAAGAGCGCTTCCCAGGAGATAAGCAGGCAGTGTGCATTTTTCACTGGGGTTTGGTGGGCTGATGACCTTAAAGGTAATTTTGTCCTGGGGTGAGGCTCAGCTCTTCATCCTGACATCCTTGTGAGCCATGAAGAAAAGACACAGCCCAGATCGGTGGTGCCCCCTGTGTTGGCACACGGGCCAAGTCGCTTCAGCAGCCAGGTGTCGGATGTTCAGGTTTAATGACCATGCTGTCACTTTGTAATAAATAAATGGACTTTGGGTTACGGTTGGCCACTTGGTCTTGAAAAGGTTCACTGTCACTGGCCTACATCAGTGCTTTACAACCAGAGGTGGTTTTGCCTCCTCCTGTCCTCCCCAGGGGACCTTTGGCCATGGCTGAGACACTTTAGACCTTAGCCTGGTGTCTGCTTGGTGGACCCAGGACTGGTGCTGAATGCAATTCTTTTTCTTTCCCTTTTTTTTTTTTTTGTATTTTAGGGAAGGGTCTACAGGGTATTCAGGGTCTCACTACTAGATCAGACTCATAATGATCTACCTGTTCACACCCTCCCAAGAGCTGGGATGCACTCAGTCTTGCTTGCTGTCTTAGCATCCCCTGTGGGCAGGGCCAGCACGGCAGGCCCTGGGATCAAATCCACGGTCCCTGTGCCTGCTTGTAAGCGCTTTAATCCACTGAGCTATTTGGGTGGCCCCTGAATGCAATTCTGTGAGCTTCCTTTAGTGAACAATCTTCCACGTTTGGTTTGTTATCCAGATACTCAGCTTTGAAAATGACAATGTGGTATAAGTATTAGAACCATTTGCTCAAAGTTTGTGGATTTTATACAAAATATATGTTATATAACCCTTTATACATTTACATTTAAATGCCTTATAGATTTGAAGTATAAACATTCAACTAATTAAGGTCTTATTGGTAATACAAGTATTTTGGGCAAAAGTCTTTTGAGCATATTCATGGGTGATATTTTTCCTTTTGTATAGTTTGAAGTCTTAAAGAAGTATCTTGACAGTGGCGGAGATATCCTTGTGATGCTTGGAGAAGGTGGAGAATCCAGATTTGATACCAATATTAACTTCCTCCTAGAAGAATATGGAATCATGATTAATAATGGTAACTATTATCATTTTAAACAAGGGCACTGATTTCCTATTTCTTGTTCGTATCATAGCCTTCCAGGCCCACTGGTATAATGGAAACACCCTGGCTCAAGTCACATGGCCCAGCATTTTGGCTCACCAGCAGTCTGAGTCTCCCGGGCTTAGGCTTCTTCATATGAAAATGTGAGGGATTGGAGCAGACTTCCAGAGTTCCTCTCAGGTCAGAATTGGTAGGAATGGACTTGTGAGATAGCTCAGTGGTCTCGGTCTAAGCATCTGCGCAAAGACCCGGATTCGATCCCTGGTGCTGCATGCCTGCCGCCATGCCTCTGTGCTACCATGCCACCGTGCTGCTGTGCCACTGTGCCAGCCACCAAAACCAGGCGTGGTGGCACATGCCTGTAATCCCAGCGCTGGGGAGGCTGAGACAGGAGAATCACTATGAGTCCCTGCTGCATAGTGAGACCCTATACCAAATAAATAAAATAAAATTATTTTTTAAAAAATGGTAGGAATATATAGTACCAATCTGATTTGCAATCTATAATGCACCTCCTCTTTTTCTCTTTCAGATGCTGTGGTTAGAAATGTGTATTACAAGTATTTTCATCCTAAGGAAGCTCTGGTTTCCAATGGAATATTGAACAGGTATGCATGTTGAAAGCAGAAATGTCTTTAAAAATGGTTCTCAGGACTGGGCGTGGTGGCGCACGCCTGTAATCCCAGCACTTGGGAGGCTGAGGCAGGAGGATCAGTGCAAGTTCAAGACCAGCCTGGGCTACAAAAGTGAGCTCAAGGCCGCCTGAACTGCATAGCAAGACCCTGTCTCAAAAAGACAAAAAAAAAAAAAAAAAAAAAAGGTTCTCAGCTCTTTTCACTGCCCCATTTCTCCTTTTCTTATGTTTTGCTTTGTGTTATGACATTATCATTTATTTATTTACTTTTGTCTTTTTGAGGGTCTTCCTATGCAGTTCAGGCTGGCCTTGAGCTCACTTTGTGGCCCAGACTGGTCTCAGACTTAAAGGATCCTCCTGCCTCAGCCTCCTGAGGGCTGGGATTATGAAATTTATTTTTATATTAATGCTTATTAATAAAATTGTGGTCTTTATCTTTGAAACTTTATTTCCCATTTACGTTTTCTAGTGAAGGTACATTCAGTTGCAAGTAATAGAAAATCCTAATCCAGGGCAGTGAGATAGCTCAGCAGTCTAAAGCGCCTGCTTAGGCAAGCTTATGCAACCATAGGGACTGCAGTTTGATCCTCGGCACCACCTGCTGCGCCAGCCCCACCCCCCAGGGCAGACTGAGCCAGCCATAGCATAAATAAATAAATGAAGTTTTTTAAAGAAAGAAAATCCTAATCCAAATAAGATTAAACAGTAAGGAGATTTTTATTGATTCATGTCATTGAAAAGCCCAGAAATAAGGCAGGTTTTGAATATGAAGTCACTAAAAGATTCTTTTTTTTTTCAGTACTCTTTGAGTTTAATCCTTACTACTACAAATGAACAGATAAATAAACAAAAATCCCAAAACAACATCCCCTAGTGTTTAACAATGAGTAAAAAGGGAAAACTTCTAGTGACTATTTTTCATTTTCTTTTATAGCTAGATCTTTATGAGACAAGAAAGTGGATTTTCATATTTAAACACTGAAACAAAGTCAAATTAATATTGCAGTCACTACATCTAAATGATTACTGAATGGAAAAATAGTATTTAATATTAAGAATACAGAAACATCTCAGAGAAACTGTGTGACACCAGTGTGCATATAAGTCAAGAACTTTGTACTGCAAAATAAGTTGAGTTCAGTGCTGTGATAGCCATGCAGAGATATAAACCCTATTGCGAGATGAAATGCGCAATGGTAGAATACTTACTAGTTATGTAGTACTAGCACAAATGTCAATAAAAAAGTCCAACAGTAAC
>PVKN010042829.1:0-10326 GCA_004027915.1 Capromys pilorides | reverse complement strand
GAAGTAAAACTATCACTATTTGCAGATGACATGATAATCTACTTGGAAGACCCAAAAAACTCCAACAAGAAGCTACTAGAATTAATACACAAATTCAGTAGCATAGCAGGTTACAAAGTCAACACACAAAAGTCAATAGCATTCCTCTACACAGATAACAAACACACTGAGAGAGAAATTAGAAAAATAGTACCTTTTATGATAGCACCGAAGAAAATAAAATACCTAGGAATTAACCTAACTAAGGAAGCAAAAGACCTTTTCAATGAAAACTACAGTATTCTGAAAAAAGAGATTCTAGAAGATTTCAGAAAATGGAAAGATATTCCCTGCTCCTGGATAGGAAGAACCAACATTGTGAAGATGGCCATACTCCCTAAATTGTTGTACAGATTTAATGCAATTCCTATCAAAATACCATCAACATACCTCACAGACCTGGAGAACTAAAATTTATTTGGAACCAAAAAGACCCAGAATTGCAAAGACAATTCTGGGCAACAAAGGTAAGGCAGGAGGCATTAAAATTCCTGACCTAAAGTTATACTAAAAAAGCTACAGTAATAAAATCAGCATGGTATTGGCAAAAAAAAAAAGACCTGAGGATCAATGGAATAGATTAGAGAATTAAGAATCAAATGCAAACACACTAAGCCAACTTCTCTTCGACAAAGTGGCCAAACATGCTTACTGTAAGAAAGATAGCCTCTTTAACAAATGGTGCTGGAAAAACTTGCTCTCTACATACTGAAAACTAAAACTTTACCCAAGTCTATCACCATGCACTAAACTAAAGTCAAAATGGATTGAAGATCTAAATATTAAAAGAAAAACATTAAATCTCCTGGAAGAGAAAGTGGGAGAAAACCTTGAAGACATCAGGGTAGGCAAAAAGTTCATGAACAAAAATCAAAATGCACATTTAACACTTGAAAGCATCAATAAATGGGACATCCTCTGGCTAAGAAGCTTTTGCACATGGAAAGAAATCACCAACAGAGTGAAAAGACAACCCATAAATTTTGAAAAGATTTTAACTAATAAGTATTCAGACAATGGTGCTCTGTCTAGAATTTATAAAAAACTAAAAACCATTAGGGTCTCAAAATTCAAAGACCCAATCCAGAAATGGGCATCTGAGATGAACATACACTTTTCAGAGAAAGAAATTCAGCAAGCCTATAAATACATGAAGAAATGCTCCATTGCTCGCCACCCATGAAATACAAATTAAAACAACATTTAGATACCATCTCACTCCAGATAGAGTGGATATCATAAAGAAATCAACCAACAACAAATGTTGGGGAGGCTGTGGGGAAAAAGGAACACTTCTCCACTGCTAGCGGGAATGCAGATTGGTGCAACCATTATGGAAAGCAGTGTGGAGGCTCCTTAAAAAACTAGAACTGGAAATCCCACTCAATCCAGCTATCCTCGTACTGGGAATTTTCCCAGAAGACCTGAAAACATCACACCATAGTGATATCTGTGCACCTATGTTTATATCAGCCCAATTAGTAATGGCCAAATCTTGGAAACAACCAAAATGCCCATCATTTGAAGAATGGTTGAAAAAGATGTGGTATTTTTATACAATGGAATATTACTCAGCTATAAAGAATAATAAACTGGAAGACTTCATATATAAATGGATGTATCTTGAACATATACTCATAAGTGAAATAAACCAGACTTACATGTGTAAATATTGTATAGTCTCCCTACTGTGAGAACTCTAAAGAAGAAATAAAAATGGAAAGGCATAACACAGCTGAATGGAAATCAAGACTTATGGATTAAACAACAAAGTCACAGGAAGCAGAAAAGAGAAGAAACATAGTAGAAGCAAAAACATGCACTTATGTACACAGAATAAATTAGATAATGGTATAGCAACGTGCAACACTAAAACTATACTTGGAATGCCTGTCATTCTGGTCTTTTAGATGTGTACTGCTTCTAATATAAACTCAGTTACTGCTATACTCTCTCTCAAGTAAATGGCTGGTTAACAAAAAAGGGTATTAAGTGAGAGTAAGAGACAAGGCAAAATGGCAAAGGTTTGACAGGCTACAATTTTTTACATCCTTGGATTACTAAATGCCTCAGTAAAAATGTGTAACTGATTTTATCACATTCTATAGAGATTTATTAGAATATCAATGATTGATGGAAAACACCAATTTCAAGCTTAGTCTAAGATGGTTCATATTCAGAAAGATAGTGATGTTAAGCTCAATTACCTATGTTATCTAGTAATAGTATCACAAAGCTTTTCTGCTGGAGGGTTGAGAATATAAGTTTACAGACCAAAAATTGGAGAAAAAGAAGGGCTATGAGGATAGCCAACATTTTGGCCCTTGCCCTTCAAGGTCAGTGAGGACTCAGGACATAAGAGAACCTATGCTGTAACATCCTATAACTCAGTGGTTTCCCAAATTTTCTGTTCAAAGAGATTAAGAGACCTCAGAGGAAAAGGATAAACGAAGTATAGTGTGCCTAAGGAGAATCACCTAGAGAGAAAACATTCTCTCAGGCTTTCATGGAGTGGAAACTGGTTAAGCAGTAGCCATGACTCGTCCCAATGGCTGACACTGACAACAGTTCTACAAGGCACTGTACATGGTTTCAAAATTAATCCTGAGGGGATTTGACCTTGGAAGCTACAAAAGATGAATGTTTTGTTATACAGGTCTTGCTTTAACTTGCTCTCGATCACCCAGCAGAAAAGCTTAATTACACAATTGCAATTAAAACGCAGAGCTAGATTAATATGATGAGCTGTAAGAGGCTTAAATCAACAGCCTCCAACATTGCCAGTTTCATCAGCAAACCACTGCAGTTGTGGAACACTGCTTCCTCTTGGTTCAAAGAGAAGAAATTTTTTCTTTTTTTTCTTTCCTTACCAATATTGATTAGAAAATTTATCACGTTTACACCCTGTGCTCTGTATAACTACTATGAGGACAACAATATTCAATGTGTCAATTATGGCGAATGTACTACTAACGTGTTTTGAAACTGTCATATTGTTGTTTCTTATTAAAAGTAATAAAAAAAATTTAAAAAGACCAGCTACAGGACTAGCCAAATAGCTCAGCGAATTAAAGTGCCTGCAAGCAGGCACAGGGGACTGGAGGTTCAATCCCTGGGCCTACCATGCTGGCCCCACCCCTGAGGTGCACTGAGACACAATTGAGACTGGGCTTTGTGGTGCGCCCCTGTAATCCCAGCTCTTGGGAGGCTATAAGCAAGTGGATCACTATAAGTCTGATCTAGTAGTGAGACCCTAAATACCATGTAGCCTCTTCCCTAAAAATAAAAAAATAAAATGACAAGCTACAAAGTGAGCTCAAGGCCAGCCTGAACTGCATAGTGAGATTCTAAAAAAGACCCAAAAAAAAGCATAAAATGTTTGACTCTGCAAGTGTGCTTAGCCAGCTCTTAGAAACACTAACTTTATGCCTGTCCTCCTTAGCTGCCTAGTGTAGACAAGGGCTAACATATTTTCTAAAACCTTTGCATCTGTCAATCAATAGAGCTATCAGTTCTCTGAAAGGCATTATGAAGACACAAAACACCAAAAGCCTTCAGGGGCCTCCATGGAAGTGGGCCGGTACTGTGGAACAGCACGTGCATGCGGCATCCTATAGTGCCTGTCCTCCCTCCAGGTCTTCAAAGTGAATGCAGGGCGGCTGCACAGGTGACGTGCAAGGCCCAGAACAGTGGCAGGAGGCTTCCCACAGAGGCAGGGTCCGAGTGATGCCCTGAATAGTGTTTAGGATTCTGTCAATAAAATCCCCCTAAGGAATCAAGTGGTCATGGGCAAGGAAAGAGATCAGAGTAGACTCTGCTGTCACAGATGTCTTTTCCTCGGAAGCCCCTTCTCTAACACTAGGGCTGCCTGTCCCCAAGTGCCCTCAGCTGCCCATCTCTGCCCATCTGCCTCCCTTCAGATGTGGACATCCTAGGAACATAAGCTAATGACCAATCTATGTACAGAGATTGCCACTCACATCTACTAGTATTCTTCATGCCAATTAAGCCAGAAAAAGCAAACAAACACTCCCAGTGTGACCCAGGGGAGAACAGACGAGGCAGTTAGTTACAAGAAGATGGGGTGTAACCTTATAAACAAAAACCAGTAGAGCTGGAAAGAACTCTCCCTTGAAGAGGACCGCTCACCTTGCTCAGTTTCCCTCTGTGCAGGGTTTCCTAGGACACACCTGTTTATTATCAGCACTGGCAGCCGTAGGCACTGGAAGTGAACACCAACTGAGCCTCCCAGCTACACCATCTGTCCAGTTACAGAGACTTATCTGCCTCTATAAACTGGTGCCTAAATAAACCTGTAAAAACTGGTCAATTTCCTGGCAGGAAATGCCTGTGTAATTAGTCAGCAGCCCCTCCTCGGCTGCTAACCAGCACTGTGACCTGTAGCAGGCCCCCCTCGCTCCAGCCCATAACAGCACCTGAAGCCAGCACCGCTTCTCTCTCCTGCAGTCACTTCTCACTGATTTATCTTTAGTTTTTCCCCACCACCGCCTTCCTAAGATGCTTCACTCTGGAGAGCCTGAGGATAAAGATCCTTCTAAAATCATAAATCTGGTCAACTCTTCCCTGATTAAAACCTTGGAGCTGAAGGCTTAGCTCAGTGGTTGAACATTTGCTTAGCATGTGCAAGGCTCCAGGTTCTGTCCCCAGACCAAAAAAATAACACATCTGTACCCCTCTTCACGTACTATAAGATAAAATGGAAACACCCATGTATCACAAAGTCATCCCTGCTCTGACCTGCTTACCATTCCAAACTCAAATCCCAGCACTCCCCACTGAAGTTCAGTGTTCCAGCCATCTTCACAGGCCCATGGCTCCCTGAATAATACTACCCACAGCAACCGAACAACCAACATTTAGTCAGTGTTTTCTATTTTTTTTTCTTCTTTTTTTTTTTTTGTGGGGGTGGGGGGGCATTCTTTTTGAGACAGGGTCTGGCTATGCAGTTGAGGGTGGCCTTGAGCTCACTTTATAGCCCAGGCTGGTCTTGAAATCCCAGTGATCCTTCTGCCTCAGCCTTCTGAGCACTGGGATTACAGGTGTGCACCACCATGCCCAGCTTTAGTGAGTGTTTAAATATGCATGAGATATTGTTGTGGGTTTTGTTTTGTTTTGTTTTGTTTTTTGGTCTTTTTGAGACAGGGTCTCGCTATGCAGTTCAGGTTGGCCTTGAACTCACTTTTGGAGCCCAGGCTGATCTCCAACTCAAATCATTCCTCCTGCCTCAGCCTCCCATGTGCTAGGATTACAGGCGTGCACCACCATGCCCAGCTTTGAGGTATTGTTCTAAGGCAGCAGCACCAACATTTTTGACACCAGGGACTAGTTTTATGAAAGACATTTTTTCTGAAGGGGTGTGGAAGGAGATGGTTTTCAGGAGACTCAAAGGAACAGCATCCTAGATCTTTCACATGCATAGTCCACAGTAGAGTTTGGGCTCCTCTGAGAATCTAAAGCTGCTACTGATCTGACAGGAAGCCAAGCTCAGGGGTTAGCTGTAAATGCAGATGAAGCTATGCTGACTAGTCCTCTCCTCTCCTCTCCTCCTGCTATTCAGTCCAGTTCTAAACAGGCCACTTAATCCCAATATGGATGTAGTTTAGTGGCATAAAGTGCATGCCTAGGGTCAGGGAGATAGCTCAGTAGAATAAGCACTTGCCTGGCAAGCACAAGGTCCTGAGTTCAATCCCTGGTACTGCAAAAAAAGAAAAAGTACACATCTAGCCTTCATGAATCAACTAACTTAGTTTTTACAGTGCTAGTAGATAGTGACTATTGTGCTAATCAGCTTTCTACCCTATAACACATGCCTGAGCTAATCAGCTTATCAAGAGAAAGGTTCATTTTAGCTCACTATTTAGAAGATTGAACTCCATGATCTGGGGGACCTATTGCTCTCTTAGGCCCTAGTGGAAAAGTAATACATCTTGGCAGTACACATAGCAGAGCGTGAATTTGGGAAGAGAGAAACAGGAAAAGACTGGAGCCCCCTGTCTTCCTCAATGACACAGCCGTAATGATCTGAGGACCTCCCACTAGGCCCTGCCTCTTTTTGGTGGGAGGTACTGAGAATCAACCTCATGCTAGTCAAGCAGATGCTGTGCCACTGAGCTAAATCCCTGGCCCCATCCCTGCCTCTTGAAGATTTCACAGCCTTCCAATAGCATCATGGGCTATGGGCCAAACCTTTAACATAATCAATCTTCAGAGGGCTATAGCATGGATCATTACCTCCATTTCACATATGAGAACACACAGAAAGGTTAAATCACTATCCAAAGTCACCTAGCAAGTTGAGTGGTAGAACCTAACTACAATACACTTATCAACCTCTCTCTCTCTCATTCCTCTCTCTCCTTTCCTCTCTCCTTCTCTCTCTCCTTCCCTCTCTCTGTTCCTCTTCCTCTCTCTCCCTCTCTCTCCTCTCCTCTCTCTCCTTTCTCTCTCTTCCTCTCCCTCTCTCCCTCTCTCCTTCTCTCTCTCTCTCTCTGAATCTTTGTATAGGGGGTTCCCTCTGCTTGGAAGATTCCTTCCTCTCTCCCCCTTTCTTCTCCTCTCTTCACATGCTAACTCTTACTGTTCATCTGAGAGTCCCCATGTACATATCTCCTCCTCTGAGAAGCTTTTCCTCTCTTCCCTCCCTCAAATAGTCTCCAAAGACGGCTGCCAAGTCAATGATGCCCAACCGTCGCTTATGGAATCTTTCACATATTTAATCTCAGTTGAGATGACCTTGTGACTCATAGTGGAATGAGGTTGCCATAATGCCGAGTAACTTCCGGAGAGGGGTCAGAGAAAGACTTGCAGCTTTTATTCAAGTCTCTTGCAACAATCACTAGGTAATTAATTACTTTGTGCTGTGAGGAATTTAAGCTAGGCAGGAGGACAAGCTACAGGGAGTTGGAGAGATGCCCAACCAGCTCTCAGCTGTCTAGCCACCCATGGCCAAGCACTAGATCGGTGACAAGGAAGCTGTCACTTTCACCATAGAAAACATACCCTTCCGGGGGCTGGGAGTGTGGCTCAGTGATAGAGCACTTGCTTACTGTGTGTAAGGCCCTCCATCACTAGCACTAGGAAAAGAAAAAGAAGCCAGGTGTGGTGGCGCACATCTATAATCCTAGCACTTAAAAGTCTGAGGCAGGAGGATCACTGAATTCAAAATGAGCCTGAACTACACAGAGAGATTCTGTCTCAAAAACAGGCATTTCAAAAAAGGAATATACCTATTATAGTATGGGTATAATCAAGGGGCAGAAACCCGGCCAGTAAGATAGCTCAGGGGTCTAAAGTGCCTGCTTAGGCAAGCTTAGGCAAGAGCAGGGACCATGGTTTGATCCCCGGCACCATAAGCTATACCAGCCCCTTCCTCAGGGCAGGCTGAGCTGGCCAGAGTCTGGGAGTGGTACTGCACACCTATAATCCCAGAGCTGCAGAGGCTGAAAGCAGGAAGATCACTCTGAGTCTGAGCTGCGTAGTGAGACCCTGCAACAATCAAATCATTTTTTAAAACTTTTTATTTTCTCGGGGATATAAAGCAGAAATCAAGGTGTTATAGGACTAATTTGCAATGACCTGTTTTCAGATAAGTCACAATCATAGTCATGGATGATCAGGACTTGAACACTTCTCTTGGGGGAGCACAGTTATCTTTGCTCACTGCCACCAAAGCAACATATAGTGCCTGCCTGCCTGCCTGCCTGCCCAGGACTGATTGAGAGATGGGAAAAGTGGGGAAGGAGAACCTTCTGGCTGTTGAAATTAGCTTCCGCATTCTGGTTGAGAATTGTCCACACACTCTCAGGGAAGAGGAATTTGAGCAGACAGAGGCATAACCTGGTGAGTGGCTTGTCTGTGGAAGTCTTTTGGGCGGTGACTGTAATTCTTAACTCCCCAGTGTGGGTGTGCCTGACCACCCCGACAGCCACGGACACTGCATCTGTGATCCGTGGACTCTGCTTGGACACTTTGTTTTTGGTTTATGTCACAAGACCACTTCCAGGTGGCCTCCTTGCTCTCCCTCTCTTGCATGCTGTCTTGTCCCTGAGTCCTTTTCCTCTCTGTTCACCTATCCTCACGGGGTCCTCTTCACTCCTCCTCCATGCACACCGGATGTATTTATCTTACTGCCTGTTCTGCACTGTGCATTTCACCTAATGGTGAAAATATGATGCTGAGTTCAATAGGCCTGACCAAATCACGAATGTCATCCTATGGCAGATGTTTGTATAAGAATGTCGTGAACAGCCGTAGCTTCAATAAGGTTTGGTCTCATCAATGTGAGATGATGTTCCCTTAAAAGGGCCTTGAACTCACAGCAACACTCCTGCCTCAGGGTTTAAAGGACACATAGACGCTGGGTAGGTAAGAGGAGGAAGAAAATGGGATACATAAAGGTCCTGTGACAGAAGCCTGAGAGTTGGCTGGTGGGAGCAGGAAGACAGGTGTGATAGGAGGTGAGAGGTCATAGGCACCGAATGGAGCCTTCTAGGCCATGCTATTGACATTTGTCCAATCCTCAAATGAGAAAGCACTGAAGGGTCACTGGGTGGTTGGGTGGCTAATGGTTTGTCGCTCAGGTTTTACATGCTGTGTTTGTTTGTTTTCGTTTTTTGAGACAAGGTCTCACTATGTGGACCGGACTGGCTTTGAACTCAGTAACTCCTGCTTCAGCAAACCAAGAGCTGGGATTACAGGTGTGTACCACTACACTCAGTGAGGTATAATGACAAACTTTGTTCCACTGGGGAACTCTGGAAAAAGAAATTGGTGGTTGGCCAGGCATGATGGTGTACACTTGTATTCATTCCCAGCACTCAAGAAGCTGGAGCAAGTGGTTTTCCATGAGTTCAAGGCCAGCCTGAACTGCAGGGGAGGTTTGTTTCACACACACACACACACACACACACACACACACACACACACACACAAATTAAAATTTTAAAATTTGGGGGCAAAGCTCTGCTTAGACCGACAGGAGCAGCTGCCTTTCTGGAGCTCCCTGGCTCTGCACCGTCTCTGCCTTTCCTTCCTCAGTTCAGCAGCTTGCGACCCTGCGCAGCCTACCTCCGTGAGTTCCTGTTTCCTTTTCTGAAAAGAGAGACGATGACGAGAGCTACTTCAGAGAAATCTTGTACAGATCGAGTGAAGTGTACTGAGCCGAGCGTTTGCTACATAGCATGGGCTCCAAATTATGAGCTGTTATTACTTTATAGGTACATATTAAGCACTGGATTATCCATTGGGTTATTCTTTAATTACTTATGTCATGTAAACAGCACTCCATTTTAATTTTCCTGAATTATTCTTCAGCTGTGTACTTCTTAATTGCAACTCTCCAATGAAGACTGAATGCTGATCTAAGTGGCTGCTGGCTAATTAGTCTGCAGAGCGGGGTCTGCATGCACACTCGATTACTCTGAACCACAGGAGCAGGGAGAGAAGGCAGGAGAAGGAGGTGCTTGGGAGAAGAGGCAGAGAGGAGAACTTGGTCCTGATGGTGTCGTCCTCAGGGTTGAGTGGTCCAAGGAGCAGAAACTGACTCAGCCTAGACGCGGCCCAGCATCCGTCAGGAAACAGGCACCGCCCTCGCGCTCATCCTCATCCCCACGCGCGCCTTCCTCAAGCCGGCGTCCCAGGCGGCGCTTCCAGCGTGTCGGCTCTGCGTGCACGCCCGAGCTCAGCCCGCCCCCGCGCACCTGCGCGGCGCTTTCGTGATGCCCGCATTCATGGTGAGCACAGCACGGCAGCACTGGGAGCTTAGGTGTGCGGTGCGCCGCGCCGCAGCCCACCGCGCGGCCAGCGAAGTCACAGAGGACTTGAGGCTCTGCCCGCCCCGCGGGTCTTTAGCCTCCTCCTGACTCTTGTGCATCTCTCGGGGATCATTCTCACGACACTGACCCAATGTGCTGCCTAGATCTAGCTTCTGCGTCTGAATTCCACATTACAGTAAACAAATTTAAAGAAAAAAAAAAAGAGGAGGGCCGGCCAAATAGGTTGGCGGATTAAAGCGCCTGCAAGCAGGCGCAAGGGCGGGGATTTCATCCCAGGGCCTGCCCTGCGGATCCTGCCCCACGGATCCTGCCCCACGGATCCTGCCCCAGGGAGCGCTAAAACTGCAACTGAGACTGGGCATGGTGGCACGCGCCTATAATCCCAGCTCTTGGGAGGCTGTAAATAGGGGGACCACTACGAGTCTGATCTAGTAGTGAGACCCTGAACACCGTATAGACCCTTACCTAAAAAAAAAAAATGCTTTCATCAGAA
>PVKN010042828.1:0-10330 GCA_004027915.1 Capromys pilorides | reverse complement strand
ACCTCTTATTAACTTTAGCACAACATGTCTAACCCTTCATAGCCTCGCTTAAGAAGACCTTTGAGATGAGGGACTTCCTGGTTTGCAGTCAGTTAGCACTGCCCTGCCAAGAGGGGAATGGGTTGGAAGATGATATTTTAAGAAAAGTTTTCAATTAGCAATAATCACACCTCAGATAAACCTCATTGGCTATGAGACTTCCACTGCACAAATCTAGGACCTATATTTTAGAATAGCTCACTTTTAAAAATTACATTAAATTACAGAAACCAAATTCTTTCTGCTAATCCACATGTAGTACTACTTTAGGTCAAATGAAGAGACAGCTGTGGCAGTTGAGAAATACTAGCATTCTAAGTAGTCCTTGCAAATTAATCTTCACCCTGCATATGCGTTTTCAGTTGGCTTAGTGAGCTCTCTGCTGTCTGTCACCCCAACATCTATAAAAGTGGACTGTTTACTTTTAAACTCACTTCGTCATTTATGTGAGTTTCTTTGGTCTAGTTTTTATATGTCTCTACGAGGAGACGACAGTAGACTTGAATCCAAGTTATTTCAAATGTTATTAAGCCAATGAACCTTAATTAAAATTGATTTTCTCCTAGGTCCTCCCTTCAGAGATATAAAGCAATGACTGGAGACGTTTTTGCTTGCTACCTCTCAGGACAGGATGCTAAAACAACATGCAGAGTGGAAGTCAGCAACGTTGCTAGTTATTTTGCAGAGAACTCCCTAACCTCAAGAGATTTATTCAGCTCAAAATGTCAGGACTGCCTGAGTTAAAAAAAAACAAAAAACAACAACAACAACAAAAAACCAGCATTCAGAGTGTTATCAATTACTGTGCTAGGTTGCAACAATACTGCGAACAAGAAAATGAAAAGCTCTGGTCTCTTGTATAACTCATATTGTTACATGAATGATGGAAAATACACACAAACAAATAATAAATACATTGGCATTGGAATGGCAAGTAAGTGGATAAACAGTGAGTCATGGAAGAGGGAAGGTTGTGGTGATAGGAACTGAAATGTTTTCAGCAGAACACACAGCTGGCCTGACGAAAGTCTTTCCAATCTGTCCTTTCCTTCTTGCCTTATATAATCATTTTAGTCATAATTTGATGCAAAAAATCTTTAAAATATCACAAAGACAACCATATTCTCTAAATATACACACGCTCACACTGCCCTTTACACTATGATTTGCCGAATTTTGTTACTCTTATAGTTGATTTCTTAAAGACTGAAAAATAGCACATTTTCATCAAAACAGTTACTTATACAGAGTAATCTAGCTCTTCTTTGGGAGGATTTTACTTTTATTTAAATCTTTTAAAGGTAGAAACTCATTGAAAAATATGTCACAGAAGAAGATAAAGTCTACATTAGAACATAGTTAAAACAAAGGTAAAGAAAATGCAAAAGTGCTCATTAGAAAATGACCCATCTTGGGGGCCAGGGAGATAGCTCAGTGGAATAAGTGCTTGCCTGGCCAATGCAAGGTCCTCAGTTCAATCCCTGGTACTAACAAAAACAAACAAACAAAAAGACTCATCTCCTCATCTCACAGAATAGTTATTGGTCAAAATCCACATAATAGAGATGGCACCAGGAAGCTGTTCATGATGTATCTGAACCTGCATTGCAGTTTAGAGATAAGTACTTCATGTGACTAAGGTGTCCCTAAACCTCATCCAGAGGTGATCAACCTAAAATGTAGTCAATGTGAAATGAGTCATAAATCTAGAAAAGTTATGCAGAATATGGAAGATAGGAAGTGAGCACAGACACTGGCCAACAGGGACAGTCCTGGAACACCATGGGTCCGGGGAGAGGACAGGCCCACGTACAGCCTCCCTGGTGTCCTGCCTCCCCAGGGGCATCGAATCTGCCACCCCTGCTGATGCCTGCAGTAGCTGAGCCCTACTGTGACCCTTTGTCCCAGGCCCATGTTGCAAAAGGAAACCTTATTCGTGTCTCAGCTAGACAAAGCCAAAACATAGCAAACCAACAGATAAACAATGGGAGTCAAAGGGGAAGAAGATCCAGAGATGAGGGAGGAGAGAGGGAGGGAGGGAGAGAGGGAGGAAGGAAGGAAGGAAGGAAGGAAGGAAGGAAGGAAGGAAGGAGGATAGGTTTTCCTCAGATCCCCATGAGGAATGAAATTATTAAAACTGCAAACATATACTAATAAAATAATATTTCTTAGAAAAATTCATCTTGCACTTTTCATTTCTATGCATACTCTAACATAAGTACAATGCTTTTTTTAAAAAATACGCAATCCACATTTCTTTTTTAATCTTTTATTTATTTGCTTACTTATTTATTTGGTACAGGGTCTTGCTACACAGCTTAGACTCATAGTGATCCTCCTGTCTCAGCCTCCCCAATGCTGGGATTACAGGCATGCATCACCATGTCCGGGTTCCCTGGCTGGTGCAATGCACAAACCTATAGGGCATGTGGTACTGGGATTAAATCCAGGTCCTTGCGCTTCCCTGGCAGGCACTTAGACTGCAGACCTATCTGTCTCCCCAGCCCAGCATGATGATTTTGATACGAACATGTTTAAATACATTAGCGATATCTGATTTATAAAATCTTGTAGTTACACTGACACATCAAGCCAAGGTGCCTTGTTTATTCCATGGGTCAGCTGTGCTCTGGTATGTACTCCCCAAATACTTTCCTATGGAAACGATAGGTGCTGGCCAACTGAACTGAAATAATCTCCTAGTGGTACACACACTGAGCAGGTTTGTCAGAATTAATTGCTATTTTCAATTACCCCAATCCTTGGAACAAGATGCCCTAACCACTGGATCAGAGCATCTGTCTTTATAGCGTCGTGTTTCCCTGTACACATCAGGACGTTGGCATTTTCATTTACAAATTAGTCTGGGAATGCTGGCTGTGGGGAGCTGTGCATTTGTTTGAACTACTTATCCTAATTTCGGCCTTTCCAGGGCAAAATACCAGCTGCGCTGCCCGGTGCTTCTGATCACGTCTTACACCATGCTTCCCGGCCGGGGCTTCGAGCGCACATTCACGCTGTCATTGGATTTTCCTTAGTATGACCGAGGCAACCCAGTGAACGGGAAGAGAAGCCCAGTAAGGGTTTCCGCATCTCACTCCTCTTCTTGCCCTCTGCTACTTCAGTGCTCACCATACCACTTCATCATTTTCTCACCCGAGCAGAGCTGTATTCACCTAATCTCTCTGTATCGCCCTCCCCGTGGGAGAACACAGTCCACACCCAAAGGATCCAAATGAAGACCAAGCCTGCTTCAGCCCCTTTGGACTCCTCTTGAGATGAATTCTCACGTCAGCTCCCTAGTTTTCCCCATTTCCCACCCCAAAGCCAAGTGGTTTGTTTCAATTTTCACGTGGTATTAAAAATACATAGATTTCATTTAAATCGTGGAGTTTTTTTAGGTGGTAGAATTGGGCTCTGAGGTTTCCAGGTAAACCTCAGGGAAAGTATTTACCTTTGTGACCTCTCACTCAAGCCTCTGTCTCACCCAAGCAATGTGCAGAGCGCCACCACTGCAGGTGGATGTGAATAAGCAGACATTCCCCGCAAGACAAACACTTTCAGAAATGCCCATCACATCGATGATCTTAAAGTCAACAAAGATGAGGCAAACACAAACACTGAGATAAAGGAAGCGTTAGAATTATGCTCGGTGATTGAAGAATCTATGAATGCTGGTGTGTAGTCTCTAAACTCCTCCTTTCGAGGTGTCCTCCTTCTGCTGCTAAAATACAGAAACCATAGACTATGGATTAAGGATTTTACTTTCTATCAAATGAGCCAGCAGAAAGGCAGTTACTGAAAGCCTATTTGAGCTGGAAGAATAGGCAGGAGAACTCTGACGATTGTGGCTTCCTGACCTCTCTTCTTAAACATTGCAGTGCTCCTTTGTGTCTGTCTTAGACAAGTGGTGGTTCAGCAGCACCACAGATAATTAAGAATTAAAATAAGGTGAGAACTTCGAAAGGACTGCAAGGTGGAACACTTACTAATAGAACACACTACCCAGTATGTTGATGTTTGACTTGGCCCCGAATGGCAAGTGGGTAAACAGTGAGTTGTGGAAGAGGGAAGGTTGTGGAGACAGGAACTCAAATGTTTTCAGTAGAACACACAGCCTTTCTTTCCTAAAAGCATCCAGAATTCAAGAATGAGATTTCATGTAAGGAGCTGATCAGTTCCCTACATAACTTTCCACTGCACTGTCAAAGTTATTTGCATATTCTCCTTCAGATTTACTGTTATGGTAGTGAAATAAAATATTTGATAACTGGAGCTGGGGAGATAACTCAGTGGCATATCTGCCTGCTTGGTAAGCACAAAGTCCTGAGCTCGATCCCTAGGACCAAAAAACAAAAACAAAAACAAACAAACAAAAAAAGACAAAATAAAACATTTGATAACAATAATGTGAAAAATACTTTTAAATGTGCATAATTGATAGTATAACAACACACCAAAAATGGAAGCTGTGAGCCTGTGAAGTGAGTATGTTATACATCAGATGGTCAAATTGCTATACAGTACAAGGTAACTGGAGGACTCATCTGCCTTTTCAGCTGAAGAGCCCTAGATACTTGTGTGCAGAAAGTAGACCCTTTCTTAATAACTATGAAATGGATTACCACATGCAGTTTCTCCCAGAAAGTCCTGTTCATACATTTGCTAATCATTGGTAGATAATTTTCCTAATTACTTGCGATTAGGAAATAGGGATTAATGGTAATCAGCACATAGTTCAATAAATTGTTTTGTTTTCACTTCAACCATTTTTTATGTCTTGCCATGACATCTAGAAAAAGCTTTTGAGAAGCTAATACTTAATCCGCTTTCAAAGGCTGAAGTGTGGGAAGGACACTGCTCCATTGCTCCTGAGTGGGCCATGTGGCATGCTCCTGAGGTGCCTTCGGACCCACTGACCCGGGTGTTCAGAGCAAAGCATGCTGGGACTATAGGGCACAAGCACCAAGTGGGATCCAAGCAAGAGGCTCTCATGCATACTGTCCAATAGATCAATACCATAGACATGCAGTACCAATGCTCTGTGCATTCATTAATTAATGAAGCTAGTTAAAAGATGACAAAAAATGTTGACAGCTAGGAGATTTAATACGTGCATGACTTTACAAAGGAGGATGGATGTCAGAGTGGAAAGGGTGAGAGACCAGAGCTACACCCCAAAGCCTGGGCGCCACGACCCACCCAGATGCACCCACTGGTGAGTTCTATGGATCTCAGGTAGATCCCAGCACCTCTGAGTTGACCTCCAACCTAATTGCCATACCTCTTTGCTTTTCTTCTCTTTTTCTAAACTGTCTTGCTCCTGTTTCCTGTCATCCTTGTCTCTCTGAATGCACACATTTATGTCTGCTTCTATTTCTATTATATATTTCTTAGGTTTTGAAAATGGTGCAGCATTGGGGACTGGGGAGACAGCTGAGGGCAATTGCAAGGTCCTGAGCTGGCTCCCTGGTTCAAAAAAAAAAAAAGGTGCAGGGTAGTGACATGATGCCCCTCATTCCTATTAACACTAAAATGTTAATAGTAATGAAACAATAAAACTTTTGTAATGTAATGAAAATAAATTTCTTCCATGGGTAAATTTCAAAAAACAAAATGATACCTGAGAATTAAAATACCAATTTTTAAAGTTTTCCCAAGTTGTTTTTAAAATAAATACTACACTACTTACAGGCATTATTTTAAAGGAGATTTTATCAAAATAAAAACAAATTAGTTAAATGTAACAAACCACCTTTTAAGAAAAATTTTAAAATAGAAATAACTATCAGTATTTATTTATTTATCGATTTATCTATTTATCCATTTATCTATTTATCTATCTATCTATCTATCTATTTATCTATTTATTCATTTATTTATTTGGTTGTCACAAGGTCTCACTACTCAGCTCAGACTCGTGGTGGTCCTCCTGCTTTCAGCCTCCCTAGCACTGGAATTACAGACGTGCACCACTATGCCCAGACTCTGGCCAGCTCAACCCAACCTGGGGATCAGTCTGGCACAGCACAGGGTGTCAGGAATCAAACTGCGGTCCATGCGCTTTCCTAAGGTTGCCTAAGCAGGTGCTTTACTCTGCCAAGCTATCTTGCCGGCCCCAACATTTTATTAAATTTGATACTCTGAATTGAGTAGCTGAGTAGTATGACAGACTTTCAAGTTTCAAAACAGAAAAATCTTAAAATCAATCTAAAATGAAACGAAAATGATAGTGAATACTCTTTAATTATTAAGCAGGCATTTCTTTTTTTTTTTTTAAGCAGGCATTTCAAGATGATTATTCATGCTGAATATCAATTAGCATTTTTATACATGCTAATAACTTTTGATTCTTCTTTAATTTTGGTAAGTAAGGTACTAGACAACTAGGAAGTCAACATAAGAACAGTTCAATAAAACATGCAAGATGTTTACTGATTTTTTTAGTACCATTAACGATTTTTCTAAAGGAGGGGATAGACTTCATTCTTGCTACAATAACAAAGAGGACATGTCAAGGTTAATAGGAAGCAGGGACTTTTCTGATTTAACAAATGAAGGAAATGTCACCCTGGTTCAAACTGTCATTTAAAAAAATTTGCACTCCCTTATATCATTTTTGAAACCTTCTAACATGTCTTTCTTTCCTAAAATATTCTGGCTGGCATTCAGCATCTTTTATTTTTATGTTATCTCTCACGATCCTTTGTTGAAAGAGGCTGCAGGATATTTTTCATAAAATGTGATCAGTTGAGAGCCTTGGGTTTATTTTATTTTTTACACTAATGCAGCATTATCTTTGCTCTCCTCACAAGAGCAAAAATATCTTAACAGAGGAAAGCTGCCCAAGGTCATGGGACTGGGTCTTTCCGAATCCTCAGCCAGGTATTCATTTTTCTTAGTTTCTTGTCAGTGTGCCGTGATATCCTTCACATCTGTCTGTGCCTTTGCTTTTATTAGAAGAAAATACAGCTATAGCTTTAGTGTCATGTGTACTATAAAGACAGGATTTTCAAGAGATTTGACAACTCTCATATTTCCCGAAGTATTCTCAGTGTAACACAGAAACAGTTTATTACTGTTAAGTAGTGTCTGTCTCTCCAGCTTGAATAATGAAGTTCCCTGGGTCAATATTTTATACAATGATACATTTAAGGAGGCATTCCTCTTCAGCTTGGCTCTAAAACAATGGCTGTCATAACACAGATCTATGTATTATCAATCTCCCTTGCTACTGCCATCAATCTAATTCCTGGGACAGGGAAGGTGTAATATGTTATTGAGTTAAACCAGGTGTTTTCTCCTACCAAAATGTTTGTAAAGGTGCATAATAAAATTATTTACAGAGATGGGTTCCTACTGTACAGCATGGAATAAATTTCCCATTCTGTGAAGAGTGCTCGGAGCTGTGTGGTTGAGAAAGCAAGAGTTCTATCAGCTAAGAAAACACCAATCTTGAGCTCCACAAAGCCTCTCTGAGCGGTGAGGTGGCAGGGAGAGAGACAGACACGTACTGAAAGGCTGTCTCTTGGATCCGACTACAACAGAAAAGAAAAAAAAAGGCCCAAAACCTCACACAAAACATGTTTTATGGAATCATTAAAAATCAAAACCTTTGCCTGTCTTCCGTTTGAATATTTCATGATAGGAGGCCATTTCTAAGGGAGAACCATTTCCTTACTGGTCAGCTAAGCGTAGACTTTAGCATGGAATAAATTCACAAACTTTTCTCAAGAAAGAAAATTTAGGCCATTGCGGTCTACAGAAGCCAAAATGTACATCTGCATCGATCCTCTTGGCAGCCGGACCAGAGCCCCTCTGAAGCTCTCCGTTTGTACTAACACCTGTTAAGACTCCGTCTGCCCTCGATTCCATTTTGTGTCTGGCAGCACCGCAAGCGCACGCAAGTTGAAGACTATTCCACAGAATAAAGAAAATGTACCTTGGCTAGAAATGTGCATTTATTTTTCCTTTATCGTATTTTTTTTTCCTTTTTGCCAACATATAGCATTTTTGATAGGAGTGGGACCAACTTCTCCAGCGGAAGTGGTCTCAGCCCTGGGACTCGGGAAGCTCACGGACCTCAATGCAGAGAGCATTCTGATGGAGGCTTGGACCCGCGGGTGCTGCTGCGGCCGGTGGGTCACCCAGCCGACTCCTCTCTGCCTTTTTTTTTTCTTTCAGCGCCAGGACAAAGCAGGGCTTGATTGGCGCCTCGGAACAAAGCACAATGATGAGCTTTTCATTTTTCATTATCATCTTCCACTCTCTTGTGTAACAGATTGTGTTGCACCAAGAAGGAGGGGTGTGTGTGCGTGCGTGTGTGTGTGTGTGTGTGTGTGCATGTGTGTGTGTGTGTATTTGACTGCTTACAATGTATACAGGAGCCTGTATTTTTAACCTGACAGTAACACATCTCCACAAAGAGACAGAGCCCATGTTCTTTCTTTTTATGTTGATTTTTTTAAATGTTCAAAATATAATACAGTGGATATAATTCCTTACGACCTTAGTGGCTAAATTATAAAAGGCGACATCACTTCTGCCTGGTTTGAGACCTCTCTTTCCCTCTTCCCTCCATCCCTCGGCCCCCCTTCTTTCTTTTTCTCTCTCCCACCTCACATTGGGAATCAAGCCACCATGTTGCAAGGAAGCACCACATTGAAAGATTCTGCGCACCGGCCTGAGCTAAGCTCTCTAAGAGCCATCATCAAGCCCAGACTTGTGAGTGTCATGCCCACAGGTTGGTTCCAGCCTTTCCAGCAAAACCTCAAATGGAATAAAAGAAATGACATCTCTACCATACCTGTATATATGTCTGCCCCCTACACTCAGAGAAAATACAAGTTATTTTATTTTCCATCACAAAATATTGGAATGATTTGTTGTGCAGCAATAATTAATAAAGGCCATCACATCTTTTAATCTTTTAGCTCAGAATCATTCAGGAACTTACTAAGGAGTAGAAAATTACACTTGCTATCCTAAGCTCTAAACTTTACATCTTTCTCTCAAGCATGTACCTCTGTTGCCTCCTGAAACCTTTCCCAGGAGTGACCACCTCAGTGTCAAAGGAAACTGCTTCTTGTTTCTGAATTTCTCCCTAGCAAAGTCTGCGGAGATTTTAATGAAGTAATTATGTACTTCAAGATGTACTGGTTTGAGCAACCTGAGAAAATGAAACTGTTCCCCAGATGCCTCTGAAATGATCTTATCTATGAAAATGCCATGGGGCAAGTGACCTTGCCTCCAGCATGCTGTGCACCCCGTGAGGGCAGAGGCCGGCCAGGCGAAGGCAGCTGCTCCAGGCCTCCCTCTCCTCCACCTGCCCCGAGCAGGAACATACTGGGTGTTGTTGCTGCCACTCACCGCCAGCCTGAATACTGATGGAGTCAACACGCTGACTGAGTTCTTGGACTCAAGGCACTCTGCAAAAACTACATAATTTTATTCATCTTGGGACATGAAGCTACTGACAGGTACTTAACCTCCAAATCATTATATAAAAAGAAGTACAACGGCCACATAGCTATGGCTCACAATTCTTAAAGTTCCGGTATTATTTACTGAATCTGAATCTTACAAAGAAGAGCTCTACAAATAAAACAGATGAATGACTTGGGTTTAAGGAAGCAGTTGGAAATTCAAAGCCCCACGTGCTCTGCTCTGCCTATCCCCTCTGCAGATGTCTCTAGGAATTCTGCAGAACCCCTGCTGAGGTTCCTGGGAGGTTTGAGAGGTGGAGCTATAATTCCTCTCTGCCATAAAACTAGTACCAAAAATGTCTCAGGATGGTACAACTATGTAATATTTTCTGCTACATCTAAGTGGGATTTCTTCTCTGTTCATCAGATTCTACCCATTCTCTATGCTTCAAATACAAACATAAGCTGAGGAAGCCCCATGCTGGCATCAAGGGCCTTGTTAGTGATTTTACTCTTTCTGTAATTGCTAGAGGCACAAATTTTGAAACAAGAATCGCCTGTAGAGCAAATGTTTTGCTTTTGCTTTAGCAAGCTAACATAAATGCCTGCTCATCACGAATGGAGTGGGACAGTATTTGGGTTATGTATTCATCCACCCTCTCCAGTTGATCTAGCATAAACTGTATTGTCCAAGTTATACCAATATTATTAATTAAGAATACAATGTAGTGGGCTGGGGAGATAGCACAGTGGCACAAGCACCTGCCTGGCAGGCACAAGGACCCAAATTTGATCCCTGGTACTGCATGCCATGGTGGCCCCAGAACCCTGTCCGTGCTGTGCCAGCCTAAAACCAGGGTGGTGGT
>PVKN010042827.1:0-10328 GCA_004027915.1 Capromys pilorides | reverse complement strand
TCTAAATATTAAAACAGAAACATTAAATGCCCTAAAAAAACAATGAAGAATTTAAAATTTTATAACATGTAAACCAGGTTGCAAACCAAATTTTGAAAATTTGTGTCATTACAATGGAGAATCGTCCAGTCATAAGGAAAGACAAACTGGAAGCCTTTATGTGTCAATGGATGCAACTAGAAGCTAGATACACAAGTGAAATAAATCAGAGCCACATGAGCAAACATCATATTATCTCCCTAGTTTGAGAACCTGAAAGAATAAATAAGATCTGAAAGATACAGGTATGTGTATCTTAGGTATAGGAAATAGATATGGTATAGTAAATAGATACAGTAAATTGGAAAGAAAATAAACATAGAGTCCTTATTTTTTCTCCATATGCTTTTTGTACATACATTTTAGGACAGTGTGTTTTCTGATAACAATAGACTTACTAATATTCTCTTCAATTGTCTGCTTGTAAGACAACAGTTTTTAAAAGTGGGATCATCATGTTCTATTGAATATCAATTAAATTGCTCAGAAAGTAAAAGTTTCATGATAGATTAGTGTCTATAAATGTGCAGCTTCACAAAATGAAGCCATTTGCTTTGTCCTGAATGTGGTGGTGAACCTATGTATCCGTAAAGACTCAAGAGGGCTGAGGAAAGAGAAGCAGAAGTTCAAGGCCAACCTGGTCAACTTCATGAGACAGTGTATCAAAACAAAACAGAATGAGTTGAGTCTGTAGCTCAGCAGTAGAGCATTCTGAGGTCAATTCCTCATGCTGAATAGAAAAGAGTATTTTGTGCAGTTTAAGAGTAAGCCTGCTATACTGCTTGCGCTATACCTGTATTTCAGCTTTTTCATGCTTATATAATTTTTACATTCTTAGAAAGACATTTTTTTCCACTGTTTAGAAAGTTTGTGATGTTTAGCAAAGCACCAAATTGTTGATACTTCTGCTTAGTCTTCCATAAAAGAGGAAATCATGGCCAGTTGAGTAACTGGACTAAATTTTTTCAACCTTTTGATATGGGTGACTAGGGAATGTTAATCTCATCCTGGGCTTGTACACATAAAAGATTAATTAGACAGTAACCTGTCTACAAAAAAGAGAGATACCTTTCTCTTCCCAAGCAAGGTCAACTGAAGTCCAGTCTACTTTAATAGAACTTGACATGTGGGGTCAGAAAAGGAAAAATCAAGGACCCAGGATCAAAACTGCTCAATCAAATAATTTTTTAATGACTTTCTAGGAATATAATAATTTCATAGAATAACAGAGAGGTATAGCTAGATGATTAATAAATATCTTTGTACAGTCAATCTAAAGAAAGTTCTATTCTATACAGTGAAGTTTCAAGCAGATATTAAACAAATATCCTGTTTTTATGTTGGATTGTAAGATAGTTATTAGATAACCCAATAGATTTGTTTGTTTGTTTGTTTTTGCAGTACCAGAGATTGAACTCAGGACCTTGTGCTTGGTAGAGAAGAATACATATAGTTAGCACACAAACTGCTGAAAAGGGTACTGTTTTTCTCATGGCACTTCCAAAAATATTAGAAAATTTAGAGATCGTCGGTGCAAGGTTTTTCTTATCAGCATTATGGTGACTTATTGGAAATGCATGTTCAATAACAATTGCATAATTTGAAAATTAAATTGACTCAAGGTGACAAAGTTATGTAGCTGATTGTTAGAATGCTCTAATACACATGGTGATAGAATTATCACATAAATCTAATAGGTAAATAATACTGGAAGCAAAGATTAAAGACACTGTCAAGGGAGGGCCAGAATTAGGTAATGGATAGAAAACTGGAAGAAAAAGTATGCATAGGATGTTTCTGAAATTCCAGGCTAGAAAGTGGGAGGCTTAGTAAGAAATGATGTGCTTAGAGTTTTATATGTGACTGATGAATCTACTTTAGATTTCTCTAAGGTATGTTTAAGTCCTTAGAGATTGCTTCTAAGAATTAATAGTTAATGCTATTAAGCTGCTCAATATTTGCTTTGCTTAATTGCAGGCAGATTTCACTTGAAATAACAAATCAGAAGAGTATGATACTTATAAATAATGATTTTATGCTTTCTAAGGGACAAAGCAAACTGAAAAAATTGTTGCCCAACTCCTGTTAAGTTACAACACTGTCACAGTCCCTATAAAGTGTATATTAATTGAAAATAGTAGCACACTGTCACATCTACTGTAGAGAAAGTAATATTTGAAAGTGTATGTGTAGAAAAGCAGAGTACTTAGAACATACTTTTAGGACTAAATTGATTAAAACATTTTATTCCTTTGAAAATGTTAACTACATCTCCCTTATAATTGATTTTCAGTGCATTTGGCTTAATGCCACCTACAATTAGAAAACTCTTTCCCATACAAGCAGTCAGATGGCATGCATTTGGAAAATGTCTAAATTATCCTAGGCAGCAAATTATTACATTTCCTAAAATCGACATGTGATTATTAGCTTTCTGACTTCACATATACACTTAGAGGCTTCTAAAATGAGGAAACAAAAGTGAGAACTCAGTAATAGTTTGAAAAAAAAATTGCACATAGAGTAGACTTGTGAGGATAGAGCGAACGGTGGTGATAAGTGAGCAAGGCTCATCAGGAAACTGAGTCACACTGATTATCAGGCATCAAGAGTGACGGCACTAGCGGGATTCTTGTCGCCATTTCTGAAGATTCTTGATGTGTAGGCTCGGTTTCACTACTGTTTGCACAGCTGTTTTACTTGGACAGAACACAGACCCTTTGTTAAGCTATGGTTACATTAATTTCACAGCTAATTAACTTTTTCATATTTCCAGGAAATATAACATTTAAAACATACTGTGAGGAAATTCAGAAGAACAATAAATCTTAACCCTTGTAGAAGGAGTGGAGTAACTGAGAGTTGTGTTCCATGATTACAATGTGCTACAGCAGGCCATTGAGTGTAAATACTCAGGCCTTTGTTTTACATAATCTGCCAGCATTTTCACACATCTACCTGTCTCAGGTAGACAGATATATTCTTAATAACTAACAGCTATGGAGAAGATAAGCAAGAGTTACTTGAAGCACACCACTTAGAATCTTATTCTCTAACCCATGGCAAACTTAGAAATACTAACCATATTGTCCTTATTAACATTAACCTTAAAGCTAATATTGTGACTTTGGATCTTCTATCCTTCTGTAAGCCTTCCAAAACTTTAACTTCTGTTTTGTCCACTTCACAGATGAAAGGACATAGGCATAGAATTGCTCATTCATTTTGATAAGAAAAACAGGGAAATACATAAATAAAAAAGTAAAACTCACCATCCTATTGTTTATTTTAGATTTTATAGTATTAAAATTTGGGGGAAGGCCAGCAAGATGGCTCAGCGGTCTAAAGAGCTTGCTTCGGCAAGCTTAGGCAACTGCAGGGACTGTGGTTTGATCCCCGCACCACATGCTGTGCCAGCCCCACCCCTAGCACAGGCTGAGCCGGCCATAACATAGATAAGTAAATAAATAAAGTTAAAAAATAAATAAATAAAATTTGGGGGAAATTATCATAAAGAAAAGACAAATAATGATTTTTTTTTTCTAGAAAAATAGTCTGATGAATTAGATGTTCCTTCAAGCATTGTACAGGAAGTATTCAAAATGCTGATTGACATCTTCAAATAAAATACAATGAGAAGTTCAGACAGCCAAAGTAATGATCAGTAAACTTGTGCTCAATGTTTGGTTGAGGCTCTCTTCCCATCAGTGGTTTACATCAACTCTGGCATGAATTCAAGATTAGATATTTTAATATAGTGCATTCCTAGAATGCATGTCGTAATTTCAAGATTAAAATATAAAATCAATAGGAGAGGAGGATAGTTGCCAACTGCCGACTAGACTAGGTCATCAAAATGATAGAAAAGCAGCTATGTAGAAAAATATCCCTAATGTCCTATCCACAGGGCATGATGAAGATAAACACAAGTTTCTCTAGTGCAGCTACCATGATCATTAAAGAATCAATGGCAAATTAAACTACAGAAATCCTTAGAGGAAGAAAGAGGAGGAAAAAAGCACGGCAGTAAATGCAAAGAGGTTCAAATCAATTTTTCACCCTAACAGTAGTGAGGTTCATTAGTATTGCTAACGTTAAAGTGAAGGTAAACACAGCCCAGTGAAGATTTTATCTTCTTTTCACCTTAATTGCAGGATTGCCGCAAGCAGGGCTAGTTTTTCAACTTGTTAAGAAACGACAGCACCTATCTACTTATTAATAAATGTATTTTAAGAATAAAGACATTTAAAGGAGGACCTGATTGAGACAAAATATAGTCTGCCAGCATTTTGCTCTTTTTTTTCCTTATTTCTTAGTTAAAACAACAATTATCTGTGCTTGACATTTTATTTCCATATAAGTGTTCAGATTCACAAAGATGATTCTTGAAAAGTGCACTGACAGATACCAAGACCATAAAAAGCGATTTTCAAACAAAAGCAATTTCCAGAAAGCTGTGCTCAGACTGCTTCAGTCAGTTGAATTCTATGCCCACTTGACCTTCCGTCATATTGTTCCCTGCTTTGATGCAAATTAGCAAGACATATAGTGTTTTATCATTCCAGCTGAAAGTGGATCCAGTTGCAGACGCAATTTAGTGAACAATGACCTCTTTCAACTAAGGTAACAAAAAAGTACATCGATAGCTTCAATGCCCTAATAAAGTATTATCATAGAGAAATTTAGATTTATTTGACTAGTAAAACAAAAATGGGAGGTGTCCGCACATTTGTAGGTTAAAGAACAGTTACACGTGAAGCTTGACACAAAGCCAAGCGGAAATGTGGAGCTGTAGATAGGAGAGAAAAAGGAAGAACCACAAGAAACAGCAGCGAATGTAGTAACCAGTTCTGACTAACCCATGATTCAGGGCAGACCCGTGAGTTTTGTCACCTGACACCATTCTCTGAGTCCATAAAGTGTTGATTGATCTTTTTTTTACTGTGAACCAAAAAAGAGGGTGCACTGACTTATTTTTCATTTTAGAAATCGCATCTAAATTCAGCTACACAGCAAGCTATGGGTAAAAAAATACAAATAGAGGTACTTTACATTTCAATAAACACAGATGCTTGATGAAGTTTCAAAAAATAGTTTTAATGGAAAATGATGCAGTATTGGAATAATTTCTCTATGAGAAAAAAAAAAATGACAGGGCATGGTGGCACATGCCTGTAATTCCAGAATTTTGGGCAACAAAGGCAAGAAGACCTCAAGTCCAAGTTTAGCCAGGACAGTTTAGCAATTTAGCAAGAGTTGGTGACCCAGGGACTAAGGATAAGACACATAACACAGGTCCTGAGATCAGTTAAATTCACATCACCACCAAAAAGTTCTAGCAAATATGTACGATGTACACAAAAATAACCACATCCATGAATCTATGTTTTGTTTTTGGAGACTTTCTTTCAGAACCTACTACATGATATTGTAAGACGCAGAAATGAATCAGGTAGTCCCTCTTTAAAATAGTTTATAGGCTTTGAGGGGAAGAAGATCAGATAGAATACATAAGCAGGATAATTTCTGCAACACATTTTGAGGAGTGTAGTGCTATGAGTTCAAAGAGACAGCAGAGTAACCAGGCCCTGAAAAAAAGGAGATCCTTTATCTCAGAAGGGAACATGTGGTGTTGAACTGAAGAACCATCAGGTTTTTAAAGGAACCACACAAGTACAGGACTAGAGAATCAGGGATTGTGACACTAAAGCACTGAGCATGCATCGATGTGGAGCAAAGCCTTTGTGTTTAAAAAAATAGTAACTTAATGACATTTGGTCATTTTTCAGATGACGCATATGAGAGACTGTGATTGGTGATGAAGCTGAAGAAAAGAAGTGATGTCAAAATGTAAAGTGCTTTTTAGACTCACCATATATTTAAACTAAAGGAGCATGGAATGTATGCAATTCCTTAGATAGAAATTGGAGAACCTGGCCGAGCGTGGTGGCTGATGCCTACAATCCCAGCACCTGAGAGGCTGAGGCAGGAGGATCACTAGATGCTTCAAGCCAGCCTAGGCTACAAAGTGAGTTTGAAAGCAGCCTTCATGGCATTGCAAAACTCTGTATCAAGAAAAAAAATCAACAGCAACAATGACAGCAAGAGCAGCAACAGCCACAACAACAAAATCATGAAACATAAAGTTAAAGGAGGGAAAGATGGAAGGTCATGAGATCTCATAGGTTTCTTTGGCAGTATTCTGCAATTCTGTCACCATCCATGCCAGGTAGCAAAGTCTAAATCTTTGTCAAATTATTGTGAAGTGGTGTACAATAGAACTAATGTAATTGCATGGAAAATAGAAGCATAAGCATGAAATTTATAATATTTATAAAATCCATATATCTATGTAGATTGCCTTTACATTAGGCAAAGAACACGTGCTTACTAAACAGTGTATATAGCAATATAAATGGAAATAAATGTGCTTGGTATCTTTCTTGTCTTTTTTTTGTTGTTGTTGTTTAGCACAAATTTATTTCAAGCACTCTGCTTCAAATTTGTCTGGAAACCTAAAATTAGTTCAGTTCCTTTGGGAAAGGAGTTACAGTATCATTTAAAATGTATGTGACATTTAAATTAAAATCTATTACTTGGAATTTATTTTTTAGTGCCTAAATAACTGATTTTATTGTTATTTGTATTAAAGCATAACATTAATTTGTAGGCTGTGAGTAGGTTGCAGATTAATACTTGAATGGCTGCGTGTTTTTAAATTGCTTAAGAGCAAATAGCTCAAGAGATATCATTATCCAAAATGCACATATCACAGATTCAATCTTGGCAATTGCTTCCCTTGTGCTGGGTCAGTTTATGAGGATACAGCAGCAGGGGGAGGATAAGAGGACGAAGCATTGCATTTTCAACTGCCTATTAATAACACCATAGTAAGAGAGACATTAATGAAGTAACCAAAGAGCGAGTCAAAAGTAATTTTCATATGCCAACACGCATAAGGAAATCACAAAAAAATTGCACACAAAAAGCTACACATCAAGGGTGGGAAACAATTCTCTGGCTAGTAAATGTGAAGCATTCTTTCCAGAAAGCAAGGGTTTTTCTGAAAGGCATTTAGCTTTGAGCCACTCAGTATTCCTTTGCATGTCCTCAGCAGGAACAGAAATAGAAGATTCAATTTTCCAAGATAATTGTGTCAGATAACTCTCTCGGGCCTTTTCAGAGAGAATCTGATAAGCACCTAATTACCAGCCAAGTGATTTTAAAGGTGTGCCTCTGTGTGGGTGAAGAGGCCACTGGGAAGGGAGTGGCCACCCGACCTCTGCGGAGGGTAATACGGGTAGGTTGCAAATTAATTTCAGTCATTTGGCTAAAGAAACCTCACAACACATTGAGGAATAGCTTGTCATTTCAACAAACAAGATAATTTTAGCCAAACATCAGTTAACAATCATATATAACTTCTCACCGCAATCTATCTGAAGAGATCCATTGAAAAATATATGCTTAGCTGGCAAGGTGGCTCAGTGGTCTAAAGTGCCCGCTTAGGCAAGCGTAAGCAACTGCAGGGACCTCAGTTCAATCCCCTGCACCACATGCTGCACTAGCCCCACCCCTAGGGCAGGCTGAGCCAGCCATAATATTAGAAAGGAAGGAAGGAAGGAAGGAAGGAAGGAAGGAAGGAAGGAAGGAAGGAAGAAAGGAAGGAAGGAAGGAAGGAAGGAAACATTTAGTTGGAATTTGGGAATAGTTGTTATTTTATTTATATACAGGGTCTTACTGTGCAGCTTGGACTCCTGGTGATCCTTCGTCTTCAACCTCCCAAACTCTGGAATTACTGGTGTGTGCCACCATGCCTGGACTCTATGGCTGGCTGAGCATGCCCAGGGGCAGGGCCAGGGTGGCATGTGGTGCTGGGAATTGAACCCTGATCCCTGCAATTGCCCAAGCAGGCACTTAGTCTGCTTAACTATTTTACTGGCCCTTTGGAGTAGTTAATTGTATTTGGATGGATTTGTTGCAATGATACCTGTAATGCCTATTATGATAGCAAAAGGAAAATACAATTATTGTTGATATTAGATGTTAGAGCTAAGTTTTCATAGAGGACCAAATGTATAGTTATTCATTTGTACTGGTACCCACATATTTTGCCGGACCCTTGATTACTAGTGAATGTTACTTCTTTTTTTTTGTGTGTATTTGGTACAGGGTCTATAGGATTCCACTACATAGATGGGACTATCAGACTCGTAGTGATTTGCCTGTTTTCAGCCTCCCTAGTGCTAGAATTACAGGTGCTCGCCTCCGGGCCCAGTCTCAGTCACATGCTCAGTGTGTTCTGGGGGTGGAGATGTCACTGCACACTAGAGATCGATCCCAGCCTCTGTTCTCTGCCAAAGCAGGGGCATTAGTCCACTGAGCTATCTGGTCAACCTTATGGATGTTATTTTTTTTTAACCAAATTGGGCCTTCCCCTTAGATCCCACTGTCTATTTCATGGCGTCATATATAGTAGATTATGAACCACTGCTGTGCTCTGCCTTACGTTATGGTTTGGATGAGAATCCACAAAAGATCTTTGTGTTAGGGGACTGGTCTCCAGAACTGTGCTGCTGGGACTTTGTATGAAGCTTTGAGTGGTGACCTCCTGTAGAAATTTTCTTCAGCTCATGTGGGCACAGTTCATTCTTTTAGGACTGTGAGGTAGGTCTTGAGAGAGGACTGTTATAAAAGCTAGAGTTTGGCTCTGCTCACTTTCTTGGATACAGGCTTCCCCATTGCCAACCATAGTTCTCACTAGTGGGTAAATCAGTGTTCTGTCTATCCACGACCCCACCTGCCACACACATGTATATACACTGTCATCCAGGACTCTGGACCTCTGTAATATGAGCTCAGAAAACTGTGTAATGCATAAGCAGCCCGTTCTGGATATTTCATTGCATAACAACACAGTCACTGTTTATTTTTTTGCTGAAATCATATTTTCTTGGGTGATTTCTTCTGACTCAGTCTGGTCAAAATTTAGGACTTGTTGATTTTCTTTGATTTATTATTAATTTATTAATTATTTCTTAATAATTAATGAACTGGTAAATGTAGATAACAATGTCAATCACATTATTATTTTTTCAAAGTTAAATACTACTTCAACCAAGTCTCTAATTTTCCTAAGAGTTCTTTAGGTGTGTTCATTCTGTTACACGTCAATATAGTTTTGCATAGGACTGGAGGTCACACAAACTATTGTATTGTTTTGTGATTCCTTGTGTTTCAGTCTTATTTTAGTTTTTTTTAACCTGTGATACAAAACAACAGTTTATAATATCTGTTCTAGTTGTTATCCATAGAGATTGTGATATCATAAAAGAAACAGACTCTCCAGGTTCACTCAGTGGTGTCAGCAGATGAAAGACCCAGTAACCAGCAGTGAACAGCAAGCCGTGACTGAGGGCATTTTCCTCTCAAAAGAATTACTAGAAATGGAGAAGAAGTATGTCTTCATTCAGAAATTAAGTGTATTAGTCACTGTTACCCTCTGAGTGATACCACTGAGTAGACTCAAAATCAGTTTCTTAAAATCATGAATTGTAGCTAGCATCAAAGCATTTTCTGAACTCCTATAGTTTTATTTTTCCTCTGTCCTGTCCTGTTTGTGCAAGCATTCAATTTTGACCAAAGCACAAAGTGTTTTTTCCTCTCTAAGACTTAAACGTACTCCTGAGTTCTCATTCATGAATTGGTCTCCTTCTCACGTCTTGACTCATGACTCTGAGCCATTTTCGCATAGCTCAGTCATGAGGGATGCTCTTCTGCCCGCCTCAGCACTGTCTGTAGAGCTCTGTGGTTCGCACTAATGGGTAACGTAACCTATGAACCTAGCATCCCACTGCCCACTGTATCAGCCCTGTGACCCCCTGGGCAGCTGTCTTCATATTCCTGCCCGCTGGGGGCAGATTACCACTCCAGGGTTCACCTTTGACCCCCTGCCAGGTGGATTTCTGTCATTAGAGCACTTGCAGCACGTATCTTTATTCATAGCAACATCGCCATAGGTTTTAAGGCCAGAAACACTGAGAATTCAATATTTACAAGAAAGAAATATTGAAGAATAAAGCATGATAATGTGTTCTTAAATCACATTAATGTTTAACAGTGTATCCTTTTACCAATTTTCCTTTATATGTTATAGCACCAACAACACAAGATCTATCAAAAAATATTTACATGAATATTTATGTATGTATTATTATGTAATATTTATGCATTATGTAAATATTATTTACATAATATTTATTACGATTGTGATCAAACTCCCATTGTTT
>PVKN010042826.1:0-10335 GCA_004027915.1 Capromys pilorides | reverse complement strand
AGAAAGGGAATAGCTGGATCAAATGGAACCTCTAATTTTAGTTTTGTAAGGAATCTGCACACTGATTTCCACAGTGGTTGCACCAGTCTACACTCCCACCAACAGTAGAGAAGTGTTCCTTTTCCCCCACAGCGCCACCACTATTTGTTACTGGTTCTCTCTCTCTCTCTCTCTCTCTCTCTCTCTCTCTCTCTCTCTCTCTTTCTGTATTTAGGACAGGGTCCACAGGGTCTTACTACACAGATTATACTCATAGTGATTCTCCTGTTTTCAGCCTCCCAAGTGCTGGGATTACAGGCATGCGCCACCACACCCAATCTCAATCGCCCTCTCAGTGTACCGGCACGACAGCCCAGGGATTGAATCCTGGCCACTGCTCTCTGCCTAAGCAGGTGCTTTGGTTGGCTGAACTCAGATGCCAGTCCTTGTTACTGCTTGATTTCTTGATGATAGCCATTCTTTCTGGCTGGTGAGGTGGAATCTTAGTGTTGTTTTAATTTGTATCTCTGGAATGATCCGTGATATTGAACATTTTTTCACATATTTATTTGATGTTGTTGCTACTTCTTTATCTGAGAAATGTCTGTTCATTTCAGATGCCCATTTTGGGTTGGATCTTAAAATTGACGGATCTGATTTTTGTGAGTTTTTTATACATTCTCAGTAGTAGTCTTTTTTGTCTGAGAAACTGCTGGAAAAAATTTTTTCCCAGTTCTGTGGGTTGTCTTTTCACTCTGTTGGTGGTTTCTCTTGCTGTGAAAAACCTTTTTAACCAGGTGAAATCCTAGCTATTGATTCTTTCTGAGAGTTCCTCTGCAGTTTTGTTCGTAAAGTCTTATCCTACACTGGTGTCTTCAAGAGTTTTACCTACTCCATCCCCCAGCAGATTTAGTGGTTCTTTTTAAACATTTATATTTTTTGATCTGTTTCTATTTTAGCTTAGTGCTCAGTAAAAGATACAGGTCTAGGTTTGGTTTTCATCGTGTGGAAAGCCAGCGTTTCCAGAACCATCCATGAAAGATACTTGCTTCCAATCTAGGGGCTCAGCTCCTTTGTCAAAGATGGGGTGGGGGCGCCGAGTGTGTTTGGAGTTGTTTCTGCTTCTTCTTGTCTGTTCCATGGGTCTGTGGATCTGTTTTGTTTATGTGTATGTGTTTACCACTACTGTACCGTTTTTATCACAATGGCTTTGTACTACAATTTCAAATCAGAGATCGTAGTGCCCCCTGCCTTTCCTTTGTTGCCCAGAATTGCTTCTGCTGTTCTAGGTATCTTCTTGTTCCAAACAAACTTTAGGAATGTTTTCTCTAGTTCTGTGAGTACACTAGTGATATTTTGATCAAAGTGATCTAAGTCTGTCTAACAATTTTGGAGATGTGATCATTTTCACTGCATTGGTCCTTTCTATCCAAGAACAATACATCTTTTCATTTTGTAACATCTTCTTTGACCTCGGTTATCAGAGTACTGTAGTTTGTAGTGTCAAGGTCTTTTATTTCCTTCATTAGATTTATTCCTCCTTATTTTCTTTTTTGGGGTGTATTGTGGCGTTATTAAACAAGTCAAGATTCTTTATTCACCCCGCCAGCCCTGCAATATTTATTGAGCAGCTAATACATGTCAGGAGTTACTCAAAGTACTTAGGAATAAAGCAAGAATTCCTGCTCTCATGATGCAGAAACTGGTGGTGGGGGGTCAGCAAAGGAACACTGTGGGTGCTGAGGAAGCGGCCATGCAGGAAAGATGGAAAGATGAGTGTTGGACACAAGCACATGTGGGTTACACACGAGGAGCCCTAAACTAGAGCACTTCTGAGTTCTCACGTCTGCTTTGCAAGACCTAAAGTCTCACTGTGTTCTTCTTCTGTGGTGTGCTTACGTTTACAGACCAGGGGCCTCTGCCCAGGTTGGTTTGTCTGTCTAGACAAACACTTCTCAGTTCCCAACAGGGAAGTACCAATCATGTGCTGAATAAATGCAAGGAATGCTTGTTATAGCCTCACATGTTAGGAAAGGGGAAATTCTTTGCTAAACTACATTTTTTTGTGTATAAAAAATAAGTAATAATTTTTCTTATAAGTGATTTTGCTTAAAAGTTTTTTTGGTTCTTTACATGAGCTGTCTATTGGTCATCTGGTGATTCATTCTTCTAATAAGCATGATTATGAACTGGGATTATGCACCCTAAAATATTTGTTTTGGTACTGAAATGCAATGATGTGTTATAAATTACTTTACAATGAGAGGTTCGGTCATGGTATACAAATCTCCTTTTTTGAATGCCTCCTTTTGAATTTACATATTTCAGTTTTATAGAATTCAAAGCTTTATAGTTACATGCACCGACCTTGGTCTTCCAGAAGAGGCCTTGTGTCTCTTTAAATCAGGAAAGAGCTCACCCTGGGTGAGCAGCTCCCTGTGAAGAGCTTGGAGGCACCCATCCCTCCCCACCTGCACCTGAGAGGCAAGACTGTCGCAGCAGCCCGGTTGGCGATGGAAGCCACCGGGCTCCTGAGGCAGAAGCAGAGGGTGTTATTACCCACAGCACAACAAGCAGCATGAGCTTCGTGTCCCCCATGTCCCACAGGGTGACATGAGGCTGACCCTTAGAAGATGTGGGGCACAGTCTGGACCTTACTCCGTGTCTGAGCCTGGAGACCACCATCTCTTAAAAGCAAATGAGGCCAAACGCTTCATTGCCACATGGAGACCTCACAGTGTGGGATGAGCAGAAGGCACTGAGTGGCTCCGTGGCTCAACAGAGGGCCTTGGAACCAAGGCCCTGGGAGCAAGTCTGTGGTCCAGCATCCAGCATCTAGGTGGCCAGAGGATTCAGCCTGTGCCAAAGCAAATTAGTGGGCCTGGAGAGTCATGTCAAAAGAGGCTGAACCAAAGCGATCACTATGACTCACAGGACAGTTCCTGGGTAGCCCCTTTCTGAATTCCCTTTCTATTGAATTTCTGAGAAAGGTACTTGATTTGAGAACTCAGATATGTGTGTGGGGATGGTGCAGAAAGATGAAACAGCCCAAGTGAATCAAAGATAGAGATGGAAGGCACAGAGGAATTAATCCAGTCAGAGAGGTTGTGGATTAGGGGAGTTTCCTCTTGGGAAATTAGCAAGAGTTATGGCTGGAGATTTGGTGGTATTTTACAACTGACTTTCCAGTGAGAAGAAAGAGACAAAAATGAGGAAGAGGAGAAAGAGGAAGATGAAAAAGAGGAAAAGGAAGAGGCAGAAGAGCAAGATGGGGAGAAAAAGGAAAGGGGGCAGAGAAAAGAGAAGGGCCCTGGTTTGTAGCTTTTGCCTATGCTCCTAGCCTAAGTTTTACAGCTGTGGCCAATCTGATTGAAGTATGAGGTTTCTGGGTGTGACTCAGGGAATCTGTACCATCTGCTCACTAGAGCATGGGGGCCAGTGCCAGGCATCACTAGCTGCTCACCAGAGCATGGGGGCCAGTGCCAGGCATCACTGGCTGCTCACCGGAGCATGGGGGCCAGTGCCAGGCATCACTGGCTGCTCACCAGAGCATGGGAGCCAGTGCCAGGCATCACTGGCTGCGTTGTAGAAGATGAGAGCAATACCTTCCAAAGCATGTTCCCATCGGTCTCGCCCTTACCCCAGCACTCTCTGTCAGTGTGAACAGAGCAGTGGCTGCAGTGCTGGATGCTGCTGCTTGGGGCACACCGTGTTTGGGGTGTCTCGCCTTAGTTGCGTTCTCTACAGGAAAAGGGCGTGAGCTTGCGCCACGGCTTCTGCTCCCTGGTCAGGAGCGGTCAGGCTGCAGCCTCTCTGTCCCCTGCAGTCCACTCCTTTCTGACACAAGTGGACCGGAAACTAGAAGTCAGGGCCACCTCGTGTCGGGTTGCTTACTCCTGAGACCCACTTGGCCTGCAGGGATCACCGGCTCAAATGCTTGACTTGTACAAGGAGACAAAGCGAGAGTTACGCTTCCAGGCACTGTAGTGTTCACTTGCTGACTCGCAGAAGGTACTGCTTTTGTTCTCCCATGGCCATGCTTGCAGTTTATATGAAAATTCCACATGTGCTCCCCTTATCTTATTTCCACATGGAGTCCCTGCCCCTTCCCTCCCTTCTCTCTGGTGCTGCTCCCCTGCTCCATGGTCCCCAGCCACCACAAGTAACAGCTTTACCCCCCAAATACTTCCACCATGTTCTCTTGGTCCCAGAGCCAGGAAGCCATGATGCAAATCTTCTAAAACTGAACTAAAGTAAGCCTCTCCCTCTTGAAGTAATAGATGTCAGGTATTATGTTTCAGCAACAGGAAAGCTTACCAATACAGAAAATTGGTACCAAGACTGGGATCATGGCTGCATCTGCTCTCTACCAGGTGGTTCAGAAGCCTTTGAACTAGTTGGGAGGCGGAGCTTGGAAAGGCTTGGAAGTGCTGGTGTGAGAAGCCCCAGAATGTTATAAGCAGATTTGGATGGGAGATTTTGGTCAGAGCTCAGACCAGAATGCTGATAGGAATGTGGAGAGTAAAGGCCAGGCTCAGGAAGTGTTGGTTAAAAACAAGGACTCCATTAGCAGTTGGGCTAGAAGCCAAGTGTATTATACTATGGCAGAAACAAAAAGCTTGTGTTTTGCCCATGTCTAGAGACTCTGAAGGAAACTATGACTAAGAGCAGTAGATTAATGGCTGTGTGTTCCAAGAAATTTCAAAGTAGCCTAACATTCAGACTATAACAGGGGTATTGCTGTATGTTTTAAAAATGTGTAAAGTTGGACCAGAGAAAGTGTCGTAGCTGAAGAGATGAGAGTCTCAATTACTTTTCTCATTGCTGGAACAAAATATCCTACACCCAAAATGAAGGAAGGAAAGGTTCATTTAGCTCACAGTTAGTGGAGGTTTCAGTCCATACTCGGCTGGCTCCAGGGCAGAGTGGCACAGGGCAGAGGGCAGCAGTTCATGGAAACAGAAAACAGCAAAGAACAAAGGGAAGACAGCATCTGTGGCTTCTAGCAAGCCTGTCTCCCCACCTCACATTGTACTATAGATTACCAAACCAAGGGCAGGAATAGCACTCACATTACAATCCCAGCACTGGATCAAGAATGAATCACAAACACTAGATGCTGCTCCATGACTGCATAAGGCATTAAGGGGACACCCAGACACAAACCATGACAATTAGCATCATTAAAAAATACTTCGTACAGGGCTGAGGAGAGCATGCCTGAGGACATCTCAGGAATCAGCAAGACCCCTCCCACCACAAGCTTTCAAGTGCAAAGTGTGACCCTTTTCAAGTGAAAAGAGTCTCCGGGCCTCTGTTGCAAACAGTCCTCACGTGGAGTTGGCTCCGTGGGTGCATTCACTGTACAGCTGACCAGTCACTCAGTGCCACTGCAGCTACAGTGTGAGGGGCCCTGGCTACTGCTTCTGCTGACAGCAAACTTCGGCATCATGCATGCAATGCTGGTTTTACCATAGCACAGAGTGCAAGAGTTGTAGAGTCAGGCAGGCTTTCATCAAGATTTTGGAAGAAGAAATGGGAGGCCATGCAGGGAGCCCCTGAGAGGACAGTGTAGAAAGCTGTGGAAATGAAGCCACAGGTGCCAGGGAGACCCCAGAAAGTAGGAGATGCCAGTTAAACAGAATGTCTTTTGAGAAAAGCTATAGGCTGTGAATGGGGCCAGCCCAAGAAAGAGGTCTTGTGGGCTGCACCTGGCAAGGCCACGAGGGTGGGAGTCCCCAAGCTCTCTGGGGCTCAGATTTTACTGCCATATGTCTCAAATGCTGGCCTTAGAAGTTCAGGACTTAAATGTTTTTCCTACTGGGTTGTGGTTTTGCTTTGGTTCTATTTTCTTTCCTTTTCTTTTTTTCCCTTTTTGAGACAGGGTCTTGCTATGCTGTTCAGACTGGCCTTGAGCTCACTTTTGTAGCCCAGGCTGGTCTCAAACTCACACTGATCCTCCTGCCTCAGCCTCCCAAGTGCTAGGATTACAGGCATGCGCCAGCACTCCTGGCTGGTTCTATTCTTTTCTATTCTCTGTTCCTCCCTTTTGAGAAGGGGATGCTTTACCTGTGCCATTATGTCTTAGGATTGTGCAACTTATTTTTCAGGTTTACAGTGGTTGGCAGATAGGTATTTGTCCTGTGTTATACAACAGACTCTTGGCCTTTTGAAAATCGCTGTGACTGCTGAGACCTCAGGGAAGGGATAATTGTGTTCTCAGTTGTACTTAGGGTAATTACGTCATCTAAGTGAAATTATTAACTTGTGTCCATGCTTACCTGGAAACTAAGGGAGGCTTTCAGGAGATGCATTTGCCATCAGTGTTGCAAGGGGTAGAGTGTGGTGGTTAAGCTTGACTGAAGCAAGCGATCGGCTTGCGAGCCACCTGCGGTGAGCTCTGCATCTCAAGGTATGCGTGGCGGTCACCGAGGCCCCATCTTGGGTATTGCCTTTGGTCTCTGGACCCTCTTCTTTGGCCTTGTTCATTACCCCGCAGCCCACCCATGGTGAGGTAAGTGGATTTGCTGCTCCAGGTCCTCGAGTCCCCCTAGCGTGAGCCTCGAGTCCCCCTAGCGTGAGCCCCCTCAGAGCTCTCCTGCTCTGTACAGCCTGCACCCATCCTTGCTGCTCTGAACATCAGAGGTTGCGGCTGTTGATGTGTCTCGGTGATGGAAAACCCACCCAAGCAATCCCAGCATCAAGTGAGAGAAGCTGGAAAGCCGGCGTGCGCCGGCAGAGCGGGTGAGCTCTCTCCTGCCCAGGCGGCGCAGCCAGCGCCTCCATAGCTGCACAGCTTCCGTGCCTCCCTCTTCCCACCCTAATTAAATCCATGTTTGTTTCCCTGGTTGTGTGAAATATTGGGTTTAAAAAATGTTTCCAGCAATAATCTGGGAATATTGAATAAACCTTGCAGAAGTCTATTTAATATAAACCCAAATGAAGCCCAGCTTCTGGTTGCCAAAAACAAAGTTTTAGCATATTTGTTTGACATTTTATGAGCAGAGTTGCATACATATTAAGCAGAACATAGATGGATTTGTCTTTGTTTAAGTAGCTATAATTACTTTTTGGTTCTGTTTGTGTTTAATAAGGCACCGTCCCCGTTCCAGCAGCTGTACCTGAAAATGCAAAGCAAACACATTAGGAATGAACCGTGCTTCTTCTCTGTCAGACCCTCACTGCCTTGAGGACCCAAAGCATCACTTTGTTCAGAACAGTAGGGTTGGGTGCAGGCTGTACAAGTGTGGTAAAAGACTGAACATCTAATTTTTAAAATTTTATTATAGTAAAGAGCACATTGCTGCGATTTTCCTCCTGACTCTCCCCAGGCTTTGAACACCCTCCTCCCATTGCTCTGCCACTTCTTGAAGGAGCTCTGACAGTCTTCCTTCCTGAGCACCTATACTTGCACTGTCATGGCCACCTCAGTGTCCTGAATTGACCCAAAGCATTCACGTTGCAGGGTCACTTTGACTCTGGGACAGAGTCAGAAGTCATAGGGTGCCAGAGCTGGAGAAATTGGGTGGATGAGGATGCGCAGTGACGCTTCCGTGTGGCAGATACTGCCATAAACATTTGATGAATGAGGTTGGATAAAAACATAGTGACTGCTTAAATTAAAAAACTGCAGAAACAGCATATGCTGTAACCACCCCCAAAGTCCAGAGAATCCTCTGTTTTGCTTCCAACGCACTTATTCTATGGTTCTCAGCACTATGTTTTTACTGTAGGAAGTTTTAAAAAATTTTAACACTCACTGTATTTTCTAGTCTTGCCTTGTGCCCTGGTGGTGGAGTTTGCCGTGGTGTGAGGCCTGCACTGAGCTCCAGCATGCAGTAGAAACAGCATCCGCAGTGGTCTCCGCTCTGATCCCTGAGGCAGGAAAGAAAACCGTGTCTGTTGCTCTCTCATCTCTGGACCTGGACGTGTGTGCTCATGTTTAGTATGATGTGCTTGAACGAGGAATTCCTTTGCTTACCAAGTAACATATAAATTCCATCCCACACACCCAAGATGAAGAACACGTGTAGCGCAGCCTGTTCCTGCAGAGCCCATGAGCTAGCGGAAGTCATCGTGAGGTGACAGCTAGACTGAGGCTTCCCGCGTGTCCTAGAAGAACCAGGCTGAGAACAGCGAGGATGTGCTCTGGTCGGTCCTCGGGTATAGGAATTCGTCACGCCCCTGCCTGTGAGGACTGGTGACCCCGTGAGCTTCTGACCTGTGCAGGGCCCTGCGTGATCAGTCCCTCACGACTCCCTCCCTCGTGTACCTGCCGTGATCTTGTAGCAGATGAGCATCTGGTGACCGCTGAGCACATCGTGCAGTTGTGCTTGGAACATTCAGAGGCGAGGCATGTGCTCCGGTCTGAGACCCAGGAAGGCCGCTTCCATCCAACTGGCTCCCACACCCCAGCCACAGCAGCAGGGCGGAGCTGCTGAGGGGGAGAAATCAGGAAGGTATGGGCAGTCAGAGGAGCTAGGAAGTGGGGCTGCTGCAGTGCTAGGACTCAGCCTTGGTGTGCTTGAGCCCCTGGAATCCCTGTGAGACTCCCCCATGTTGGCTAGCGATTAGAACAGTACCTACGGTGTGTTTGTTTCTGAATCCTGATATGCGTTCCACGGGAAGGATTCTGTAGCTCCCCTTAAAAGCACTCACTCCCTTGGGAGAGCTGGACTGGGTTGTGCCGTCTGTGAATCGGGCCGTTCTGGAGCTCAAAGAGCCATGCTTCCCTCACTTCCCGTTCACGATCTTTGAATGCCAGCCCTGGAAGGCCTTGCATGGCAACAACAGGCAAAGCCAAGCCTTCTGGGTCTGGTTTTTCTAAGGCCTGAGCTGACACTGAGTGGTTTTGTGTTCTGGTCAGCATGGAACTGTCAAGCTAGAAATGCAAGGCTGGGGACTGGGGACCTAGCTCGGCAGAGCAGCACCTGCCTGACAAGCATGAGGTCCTGAGTTCAATTCCTGGTACCAAAGAAGGAAGGGAAGGAAAGGAAAAGAGAGGAGGAGGAAGGGAGGGGAGGGGAACAGGAGCAGGAGCTACAGCGGTAGAGAAGAGCAGAGCAGAGCAGAGCAAGAGTTCTGAAGAAAATGCTGTCCACAAGTCAGAGGACCCTGGGCTCTGGCCCATCTCGAAGTCCCCAGCACGCCTGCCTCTGCCTTCAGCACCGCTGGCTTCCCTCACCAACATGAGTCGCACTCCTCATACCTTCAGGGCCTCAGTGCACAGAACACTTGAAGAACAGTAAATTCAAAGGCATCAGGGCGTCAGCTTTCAGAAGTGTGGTTCTCTGCTATCGGGTGCCTGGGTGCATTTAATGACGTCTAGGCAGAGCCTATGAAGAAGTTGCTCTTTCATTAATTATGGAGGATTGAGCTTCACAAACCATCTGTAAATCGATGCCAGTGCTTTTCCAAAAGGCGGTCACTAAGCGAATGCGCTGCAAAGCGAGGCACATTCAGGACGCACTTTCGTATTTACTGCAGAAGTTCAGAACTTAGCATCCTCAACTGAGACCGCCCAGCATAACGCTTAACCCACAGGAAATTGTTTTTAAATAACATAACAGGGACTTCACTTTAAGAAAGCTTAAGAGCTGCATTTTTTATTTGCGTTCTTTCTGTAACATAGGACAACGTCCAAGGTTAACTGAAAGTACACGTAACATTACAGGAGGGCAAAAGAGGGCTTTGACAGAAAATACAGGCCTGAGAGAACACTCTCGGGAACTTACTTGCTAAGCAGTGTGTTAATGAAATAATTCTGCGGAAGTTCATACTGTGATTGAGTTGTCTCCCATTAATTTTGGCACCTGCCTCTGTCCCCAGCCCTCACAAAGAAAGTCTTCATCAGAATGTTAAAGCTGACATTTATGTCTTAGCCTTTTCAACTTGCAATAAAACCATAGGCTGCTAGGTTATTTCTCTTGTATGGAAGATTTTTTATCATTAGAAGTATAATTTGCTGTCCTTTCCCCAGTGGGAATGGTAATCTTTCATATCCTCCTTATCTCTTTAAAAACTTTAAAATGACATTAGCATTTTAAAACAACGTAAAGATGAATTATAGTGTATCAGCACTTCTGAAACCACATTTCAAAGGAAGCAGGGCTGAAAAAAACTAAAAAGGTCTCACCAGAGTGCTAGGGAGCCACACGGAGCTCTAAGAGGCCACATGGCCAGGAAGAGAGAAGTAATTTAGGAGACTACAAAGCCTCTCTTTGACAAGGAGGCCATTTATTCCTTAAAATATGATAGCAGTTGGTGTTGGGAATTTTACCACAGCCTGTAAAGTGGAATGGAGAGGTTGGAGACGAAAGTGGTGACAGCACCACAGTCGCGCTCCTCCTTAGGGAC
>PVKN010042825.1:0-10333 GCA_004027915.1 Capromys pilorides | reverse complement strand
TTTGTCTTTAAAAGTTATTTCCTGCTCCAAAACTGACAGGAGCTATCACATAATTTTCTCATGACTGTGTTCTTTAAAATGAAAAATATTTCAATTAAGGTGAAACAAAATTAATTTAACTTGAAATTTATTCTTAAGTCTACTTAGTTGAGAAAAAGTTTCTTCGGCGATTTTTCTTTTCTGGACACCACCTGTAGGGTTCATATTTTTTATTTATTTATTTATTTATTTATTTATTTATTTATATAACTTGTTATTTTGTTGTCTATTGTTATTTGGATTTTTAACAAAATTAGTGGAGTGAGAACCAGTGGAGGAATCTTGTTTGTTGTGGAAATTTTCTGTGGAGAGCCCAAAAGGCCAGAGAACCAAGTTCCCAAGATCTTCTAGCTTACCTAACATCTGTTCTTTTAGCCTTTCACTACATTCTTCAATTTGCTTAGGTAATCTCATACAAGCTTCTCTTGCTTGATGCACGGACGGATCCTTTCCTCATATAGCTTTATAGTCTTCCAGGGCTTCGTCTAGTTTATCTATCTTCTTGTACACCTCTGCTCACCTCTATATTTCCCTGCTGTAGCTGGGATCTAACTGAATTGCTTTGCTGCAGTCAGTGATGGCCATCTCCTTTTTGTCCTGTCTCATCCTTGCTGCAGCTCTATTTGAAAACAGAATAGATCTGTCCTTCTGAAAGTGTGCCAGGCACATCTGAAGGGCTCAAGTGTAAGAACTCTCAGCTTCTACATAATTGCCTTTCTTAAACGGTTCATTTCCCTCTTCCTTTAGTCTAGTGCTCTCTGCTCTTTTGTTTCTCCTCACCTGGCATACTATTTTTCCAGTTCTAGTAAGTATTCATCTAGTTCCGAGGAATTCACATCATCATGGGATTTGTTCTGAACCTTATCCACTCCTGACTCCTCCTCAAATGAGGCACTGCAGTCATGAACACGCTCTTCTTCACCCTGGTCCTCCTCATCCTGAGCAGCTCGCTCTGAGAATGCTGGTCTACGGGATCAGGAGCTGTAGGCTTGGCACGATCTGCTTCCTGGGGCCCTGTAATCTTCAAACCAGTGACCAGATCCTCTGGAACCTTACAGTTCTCTGGCTTCTCCATGCTGCTTTGTTAGGGAGGTGAGGCTGAAGCTAGCCTCACAGCTCTACTGGTTTCCACTATCTAAGTCTTGAGAGTTTATAGTTTATTGAGAAAGCAGCTGTCAACACAAGTTGCTCAGGGAAGACACTCTGTGGTGTGCTTACTTTAGTTATATTTCCAGTGCCTCTGGGAGTCCAAGGAATGGGTGGTCTCCAATGTGACCATCCCTTCCCAGGGGTTCTTAGCTAGGGCAGGAATGATGAGATTATGAATTCCACTTATATTAATTGTTATCTACAATGGGAAATAATGGGAGTTAATAGTATTATGTGTGTGTTCTGATACACTGATCTTTTCTTGCGTGTACTAGTGGGTGTTTTCAGGAAGAGTCATGAACAATAGCACATCCACAGGATCATGTGCTCAGTATTTTGGAGGTCTATAGTCCATGTTTTCAGGTATTATTAATGTTGTTGTGATAAAGCTAAGATTTTAAAATTGCAGTGTCTTTAGTACTATGTGCAGTGGCCATGCAGATCTTCTATACCAACAGGGATGAACTATCAAAGATGAATTATACATTCGTTCTAAAAATGAAAATTAAGTGATTCAGTTTACCTGACCCCTTGTTTCTGTGATCGCTACAGGGTGATGATACTATGCTGCCTAATTAGTATATCAGAATATCATAGAAGGTGGCCTCATTGATGAATATTGCAATAGATTTTGAATCATATACTTAAAAATCATGTGTTTAAAAATCTTGGCAGAACCAGAAGGAGGAGCTGAGCCCTGTGGATAGGTGTGGCCTGTCAAGGTTGGTGGAGTGAAGCTGAGAGGAGGAGCCTGGGGCTGGACGTGGTGAGCTGAGGCCCAGTGGGGACTAGGCTACAGCCTAGACCTATAGGGGGATCCTCATGGCACAGAGGGGGCAGTAGGAAACTTAGGTGAACTCGTCTGCCTGGAAGATTCCAGGTATGTGAAGAGTAGGTGCCCAGACAGAAATCAGGGGAACAAGTTTACCACCACTGTAGAAACCAGTGTGGAGACTCTTCAGAAAACTAGGACTGAAATCCTATTCAACTCAGCTATTCTTCTTCTGTGCATTTCCCCAAAAGAATAAAAACACCATACCACAGTAATATGTATGCACTCTCATTTGTAGAAGCACAATTTGTCATAATCAAATCTTGAAAACAAATCTTGAAGATGCCAATCACTCGAGGAATAAATAAAAATGATATGGTGTTTTATACAATGGAGTACTACACAGCTATAAAGAACGACAAACTTGAGGTCATTATAGGTAAGTGGATACAACTAGAGGCTATACTCATAAGTGCAACAAGTCAGTCCCACATGTGTAAATATTGCATTGTCTCCCTACTGTAAGAACCTGGAAGAATAAATGAAACCTGAAAGATACAATAGAGTAAAACAGAAAGAAACTGAACATATGGAATAAAAAAAATGGAGATGAGAGGAAGGAGAAAAGATAGGTAAAAAAAGGAATGGTGAAAACAAAGCAAGTATATATACAGGATAGCTGTACTACTAATTTCTATCAGTTTTTGAAAATAGCAGTCCATGTTTAAAATTTTCACTTTGACTAACTCTGTATGCTGATATCTCCAATCTGAGCAACTACATCAAAGACAGCAACAAGCAATACAAAAACCACAGTTGAATACCTCTCATCTTGTTCTTCTAAATGTGCACAGTTTCTAATATCTTAGCAATTATGATTATGCTTTCTTTAAAATAAAGTAAAAAAAAAAAAGTAAAAAGGACAAGAAAAAATTAAGATTTATTGAAGCAAATGTTGGGGCCTGCCAGATAGCTCAGTGGATTAAAGTGACTGCTCAGGCAGATGCAGGGAGTGGGGTTTGATTCCCTGGTGTGCCATGCCAGCCTTGCCCCAGAGGTGCATTGAGATGGCAAATGAGACTGGGCATGGTGGCACGTGCCTGTAATCCCAGCACTTGGAAGGCTAAAAACGGAAGAATCACTATGAGTCCAACCTGTGTAGTGAGACCCTGTAGACCCTGTACTAAATATATAAAAAAAGAGAAAGCAAGAGTTAATATTTAATTATTTGTCCAATCTTGAAAGTCTATATCTGTTAATCTCAGCAAAAGATATGATGATAAAGTTATGTAATATAACCATTGTTAAATTGCTATTCTTGTTTTGAAAATCTATACACATAATTTGTTGCATGCTACTGTTCTTATTTTCCCTTTGGCTTTTGTTTTTACTCTTTAAAATAAGACAACATCAATTTAAAAAATGAAAAAAATTCTACATCATTTATAAGAAACATGGATTGATTCAGGACATATACATATTTCCTAGCAAAATATTAATAGTACATTTTCCAAAACATATATAATGATCTATAATATCATGCATAGTTTGTAACTAGAACCAGTTACTGATGGGTAGACTGGTCATAATAAATGCTGTATATGGTATTTTGATCAGAATTGAACTGAATTTGTATAAGTTTTGGGAATACGGCCATTTTCACAATGTTGGTTCTTTTTATCCATGAGCAAGGAATATCTTTCCATTTTGTGAAGTCCTTCTCAGTCTCTCTCTCCAGAGCACTGTGATTTTCAATGTATAGATCTTTTACTTTGTTAGATCGACATTTTGCATGGCTCTATCATATAATCTGAGCACCTGCTTTGAAGAAAGAAATAGGCAATATAACAACCATTATTACTTTCGTATCATCTTGTTTTCAAATTTTGTATCATTTTTATTATTTTTTATTACTTCCTTTAAAATAAAAATCAATGCTGTATTTATATGATACAGATTGCTATCTATTTATTGTGTGAGAGATCATATGAAGGGATTATGGAAATAGGCTGCGTGTGGAGAATGCAAATTATAAAGAAAAGCGTCAGTGCGCACCCCTTGGTAACGACAACAGTAGCACCCTGGATGGTACCTAGGATCATCAGCCAGTTGTAATTTGTTCAATCTCCAATATTTCACATAACAATGATTATTAAAATAAAGAATTTCAATGCATGCTATTTTATAATTTATTATTTTGTTGATTCTAAATAAAGGCTACCTTGGGCCGGCCAAATAGTTCAGTGTATTAAAGTGTCTGCAAGCAAACACAGGGGCCAGGACTTTAATCCTGGAGCCTGCTATGCTGGCCCCACCCCAGGGGCACACTAAATCTAGGCAATTGAGACTGGGTGTGGTGGCAAGTACCTGTAATCCCTGCTCTTGGAAGCCTGTAAGCAGGTAAATCACTGCGAGTCCAATCCAGTAGTGAGACCCTAAACACCCTGTAGAACCTTCCCTAAAAATACAGAAAAAAAAAGTAAATAAAGACTGCCTTGTCCTGGCGACCAGGATCATTTTATGGACTTTATTCTGGATTTATTATAGATTAATTCATAGATATTATTTTGTTCACTTATTTACTATATTAGATTTCTGCTGTTATAACACAGATCATTAACTTATAGAGAGAAAGGCTTATTTATGTAGTCTTGGAGGTTCTCATCTAAGATCAGGCACACTGATTGCTGCTAATCTTCTGGTGCTGATGGTAACAGCAGGGACCATGTGGCAGACCAAACTCCTTACATAATGGCCAGGAAGCAACAACAAAGAGGGAGAGACAGGGACCCCACAGCTGGCTTAGAGGACCCACCCTAAATGAGCGAGGGCTGTCTCCTGAGGATCCACCTCTGGAGAGGAGGAAGAATAAGATCCAGTAGGAGGAAGCAGAAAGCTGATCAGTTGCTGTCCTGCGTGGCCAGGGAGCTCCTCTTCAGTGACAGAAGGTTGCCCATGAGCGCCATAGGGCTCCTGTGTGGACTTCTTGGAGAAAATCCAAGACTTGTTTCTCCATGTTCAGGTTGATTGTAAGAGGATTCAACTGTGTCTGTGTAAAAATATTTTCAGCGATATGAAAAATTTAATGCACTTGGAATGAGCCCTGGAGAAGAAGCAAGGAATCACTATCCTCAGTAGATCTTAGCCAAGTAAAGGAGAGTATTTAGGAACCACATATAGGTAAGACCCAGTGTATTGAATTTACAGTAAAATTAAAAACTTGCTTAGAAATTAAGTAGTACCTCATGAAGAGAGTATTATTTACATAAATTGTATTCAAATACTGTGTTCCACTCATCCAAGCATATTTATTACTTAGATTGTTTTCAGATATTGCATTCTTTTAATAATTCTCTTTTTCTCTCCCCTTACCTCCTAATTTCTCCTTGTGTTGCAGAGCAAAATAGTTAAGAGCTTTGTATGGAGTCAAATAAACATGAATTCACATTTAACTGCAAGCTATTTCCCCATATGTGCATTTTGGCAGATAGCTACTTTGACCCTCAGTTTTGGACCAAGAATCTGGGGATGCTAACACGTGCCTCACCATCTTGCTCAAAGATCTGTGTGGTGTTGTACATAGGATGCTCAGTCCAGTATCTGTCACATGGCTCTTAGGTAATATATGAGATACCTCCTTAATTCTCCACAGGAGGCACAATAATTTTAATAGTTTATACTGTATATTTCTTGGACAATTTTACATTTATTGTCTCATTTTCTTTTTTAAATATGAATATTCTTTATTGACAAAAGTTAATACAGTGTTAGAAAAATTCAGAATTATAACTGCAGAGCTGAAAGTTGGTCACATACAATTTAGGAATAGCTGCTCCTCACAAAGCTAGATTTTATTTGGAAGTGAACAGAAAGGAAGGTCTTACACTTAAATATGATAATGATTAAAGTTATTATAATGTAAAGTAGAACTTCTATGACTAAAGATGTTAAATTGAACTAGAATTTGTGAGCTACTCTGGAGACTTCTATGTCTCTTAGATAATGATACAATAGTGTTACATGACTTAGGTTCAAGACCTGTCTCCAAAGTGACATCAGAGTAACAAGGACTGAAGAGACTTGCGCACACTTGCCATCTCTTGCTGCTGAATTTGCATCATGGTTTTCTTTTGCAACATCACCATTTGTTTTTGTAAGTTCATTTTGGGTACTACTAAGTAGATTATCACGATTCTTCTCCAAGTTCTCCAAACGCTTTATGTACTGCTCATACAGCTAAGAGTCTTCAATCTCTGGTTCTGAACAATTCTACATTGTCAAAAAACCTTATATTGTTGTCTCAGTGTATTCATCAGTTTCTCTTCTTGTTCCTCCACTTTCTTCAGATCTGTATCCACTGCTGAAACACAGTCAGGAACCACTCAGAACACTCTTGGTTCAGTTTCTGCCTTTGTTCTTGCTGTGTTTTCCAAACATGTTCAATTTTCTGGCTACTGGACTTGAAAGAAGCCTTGGTATAGGTTTCTAATTTTTTTTCTCTTGGCAAGGAGAGCCTTGTTAATGTCAACTTCAAATTTTTCCAGTATGTTCTATGCTTCACTGCCCACATCTTCAATTATTTCTGCAGAAGACCTACTCTTTCCACGCTTGTTAATTCCTGACATCCTTCCCACATACCTGGAAACCACTGACTCCTGAGGAAACTCAGGGTTAGCGCGGGAAGAGCCAGCTTGCTTTAGGTAGGCATGACGCTGATTGGCTGGATGCGGAGCCCACAGGGTCAAGACTATTGTGTCATTTTCTATCTCCAACAGGTATGACCTGCTATGTATGTATGTATGTATGTATGTATGTATGTATGTATGTATGTATTTGGTACACGGTGTTGCTATGCAGCTCAGACTCGTAGTGATCTTCCTGTTTTCAGCCTCCCAGCGCTGGGATTACAGATGTGCACTACCATGTCCTGTCTCTGTGGCCAGTTCACATGCCAGGGTGCAGGGCTGATGCGCATGTGGTGCTGGGATCAAACGCCAGCGTGGCTTGCTATTATTATCATTGTATGCATGTAGATCAGAAAATCAAGACTCTGAAATTTCACTGGATGGAAGAACTGAGACCAACATGAGTCATTTATCTGCAGGTTGTGTGAGGTCCTTTCAGGGATGTGGAGTGATGAGTATAGGAAATAACAATGATAAGAGCTTTTTTACTTCTAATTTTTATGATTTCTTTTGTATTAGCTCATGTTCCTGTCTCTATAGTCCTATGACTAAAACCTCTTCTTTGCCTCAAAAGATCCCCTGAGAACAGAAGGGAGACAGATTCCTTAGGTAGGTATGGCAGGGGGAAATAAGCAAACACTCTCTTTTTTCATCGTCCTGCCTTAAAGAATAGACCTTTTGCCTGCAATCCCAGCACCTGGGAGGCTGATGCAGGAGGATCATCACGAGTCTGAAGCCAGCTTTGGGCTACAAAATGAACTCAGTGCCAGCCTGAACTACATAGTGAGACTCATCAAAAAAAGTAAAAAAAAAAAAAAAAAGTCTTTTTACTATTGCCCAAATAGTTTTGAAAAATGGAAATGTATTTTACAAAACATAACTGAAGGGAGCTATCTAGCTGCCCTGAGATAAACAGATGGTCACAGGGATTTTACTCAGCTTAGAAAATGAATCCAGGAGATCTTTGGCATTACATATACCCTGGGAAAAAAACCTATAAAGTGGAGTACTTTATTTGGCTTTATTTCTACTGGCAAGGAAAACAATAAAAGAAACATTATAAGCTCAAAACGATTTTTTCAAGTCTTATAGATTAACCACTGAAAAGAAAGACAATTTTATTAAAAGTTCTTCACTCTAACCATCTGTAAAGTGTAGATCTGAACTGTAGATTTCAAGAGGTTTTAGATTAGTTGACAGAATCATTCATCTTTACAAAATCAACCAGCCAGAGCACGAAATTCTAAACTCCTTAGAAGAAACTGTTACATTACATTTTGCTGAGTGTTTCCACACTAGGAACATGAGTAGAATTTATTCTATTGATCAGGAAAGACAAAATTCTGTTTTCAAAGTACAAACAAACATCATCTGTCCTTTATTTTCTCCTATATCTGCATTATATTTTTACAATTGTTTAGAAAAGATGGAATAGTTTTTATTTATAAGTTTTGAAAATGAGCTATTTTCCTAGCATTCCCCCATTGGTGACTGCAAATATAAATTTAAACAAAAATGTATTACAGGTATTATCTAGATTACTGACGGTGAACTTTCTAGAGAATGAGTGTTCAAACTGCAACCCAAAGCCCCCTTATTTACGCCAACATGCCAACACTATAAGTAAACCTGATCCTGAGGTTTTAGTTTAGGAAGAGCAACTGTTATCTGATGCTTGGCTTCTGGGGTGGCTCAGCTCAGGTTCTGGCACAGTGGGCGCTGGGTGTCATAGGTTCCCCACCACTGACCCAGATGCTCACATTTCCCCACCTATGGGTACTGTGAGCTTCTTTTATCTCCTGAATCCTTGGGACATGTTTCAGTAGTTTTTGTTAGCTTTCTAGTCTTCAACCAAGCTTATCCTATACATTTTCCAGTCCAAGGCAGGGATCAGCCATGCCTTCAAGAAGACTTGCTTCTTTCTTTCTTTCTTTCTTTCTTTCTTTCTTTCTTTCTTTCTTTCTTTCTTTCTTTCTTTCCTTCCTTCCTTCCTTCCTTCCTTCCTTCCTTCCTTCCTTCCTTCTTTTGGGCAATCAACTTAGAAAAAAGTAATTTGGATGTTAGGAAAACAAAATGTGTTTTATAAGATGTATCATCATAGCATTGTGACCATTTCTTAGTAATGCACTGCCTACTTGGTCTGGCTGAATTTCTACATCAGCATGTCTCATTTGTCTTTAGCACAGGAAGCCTGAGGGCCACAACTTCACTTCAGGTAAGGAAGCCTAAAACTGGTTGGACCTAGGATGGCTGTCAACGAAGCAGGACAATCTATAATGTCATGACAATGCCATATGCATGCTGACACCCCACCTAGTGCCATCATAATTGCTATTTGCCATGACAGTGACTAGAAAGAATGGCAAAAGAAGCAGAAAGACGTAGTGTCTCCTTGAAGAGACAGGGCTATCTTTTAGCCTTATTCTTCTGTTGTTCCTTTTACCCTATTTGTATAACCTTTCAACTGCCAGTGGATTTAAAGTTGATTTACTTTATCTCCTGTTTTTGACTGAGAATGAAACTCTCCATTGAGGTTCAACCAGTCTTGCTATTGATTCCACAACTTAGAGAGGGGAAAAGAAATCAGTTACACACCAGAAATTGATAAAATCTTAGCTCAAAATCATTTAAATTATTACGCTTGATCATACTTCACTACTAAACCAGAGTAATTTAGACCAGTGATTTATGATTAACTTTGATCGTATATATCTATAAGTAAAACATTCTCATGAGACAGTGCTCTATCATATTTATACTTGATGCTCCATTTATAAACATTATTATATTAATTTATTTTATAAAAATTATCAAAAAGTGGCCATGAAATTTTCATAATTTTTTCTTGTCACTCTCCTGTGTCACTCAGGTGAGGGATATAGCAAGCATAGCTTCTTCTAATTCACAGACCAATCCTGTTTCCCTCTTGTGGTTGGCGGACAGTTTGTTCTTGCTGATACTGAAAATTAAATCATGGTTTAGTGATAACTTGATTTTTACCTGATAAAATCATGAAGTAGTTGAGATTTAGAAGGAAATGTTTCTATTCAGTGTTTCACTTGTAGCCCATTCAAACCCCAGTCTTTCTGGTGAGTTAGCTATTTTTCTCAAGTAGTTACCTGCAAATAATAAATAAAGATCCATTATCTGTTCATTTGTACTGAATTAGGACCAATAAATATGTAAGCAAGGTCATCCTTTCCAAAGCTAGTGCTTATGTTCAGTTGAAGTTGGTGGTTTTTGTAATCTAGGTAATCTAACAAAATGTTACTTTTGATTAAAATGAAATTCTGATTTTTGGGAATGCTGAATTTTCACTTATGATAGATGAAAGGCTCATAGAAAACAGTGTTTGGAGCTTTACACTGTTCTTCATTCCATTAAAATATATAGTATCTAGCTAACATAATTGCTTGTGTATATTCTGTATGTAGTAGTATAAAGTGAAAAAAAAATCTATTTCACCATACTAGATTTTGAAGCATGCCACTATGTCTAAACTGGGAAATAGTATATTCTAAAGAATAGCATTTTTATTATTCTGTTACTAACATAATAAACTAGGTTAATAGAGGTTATATAGCTTATCTCTGTATAAAATCTAAAATAGTTTAGTTCAGAATCATCTTCAAGATATAAAAAATAATATTGAATACTCTATGTGATAATAAGCATCAGTCGCAGTGAG
>PVKN010042824.1:0-10334 GCA_004027915.1 Capromys pilorides | reverse complement strand
AACCACAGACACTTCAATCAACATTTCCAAAGTGTTCCACTAGGCTGCAATTCTTCTAAGCTGCAATAATATTTTTCTCAACATTAGTGTCCTGGTATGTTACAGTTAAAAAAAGGCCTGACAAAGGAGCCGGCAACTTTGCGACCTGTGTCTGTTACTGAATTCCTTACCATTTCTGCAAACATTCTTTTTATATAAACGCATGATAACTGTACAGAAAAGCAGACGATTGATGCACATATATAATTTCTACAATGAAGTAAGAGGATATGGCATTTCTCTCTTTCTAAAAATATTTCCAAAGGTTTATATTAATCCACGTTAGTAATTCTGAATAGAGATGCTTATTTTGGGGAATTGCTACTTGCATATGACTTAGCTACTCAGATAAGCGGCCCTGATGGACAGGGGTTAATAATTATCAAAGGGCTCCTGGATCATTTCAACCCCCTGACCCACCTCTCCCTTTCCTTCCACTTGGACTCATCCCTTCCTCATCTGCAGCACTTTACATTCTGGTGTTCTATTCCCTCTCCTTTATTTTATTCACTCACTTATCTATATTCTAGGTTTCTCATATAAAACAATCCACACAATGTATAACAATGCATAGCTTTATGAGTCCAACTTATTTTATTTAACATGAGGCCTCCAGGTTCATCCACCTTTGTGCCTATGAGATGAATTCTTTCTCTTTTATGATTTCACATTCCATGTGTCTGTGGTCCATTTCCTTTAGCTGTTTATCGGTTTACAGGCATCTAGTCTGGCTTCAAATCTTAGGTATTTGAATTGTGGGGTTATAAACAGGTTTACACACAGATCACTATCATATGCTATCTTTAATTCTCCCTGAAATACATCCTGGGACAGTGTAGCTGGATCAAATGATATTTCTGTTTTCAGATTCTTCTTTTTTTTTTAATTTACATATTTGGTACAGGGTCTCACTGTGCAGCTCAGCCTCATAGTGATCCTTGTGTTTTCAGCCTCCCATGTTGGGATTACAGGTTTGGGGCACCACACGCGGTCTCAGTGGCTGGCTCAGCATGATCAAGAGTGGGGCTGGTGCAGCATGTGGTGCCAGGGATCAAACCCTGGTCCCTGCAATTTCACTGGGCTATCTTGCTGACTTTCCATACTGAGCCAAGGGGCTGAACTATTTTACATTCCTTCCAACTTTATAGATTTAATTTTTTCCTCTGTATTTTAGCCAGCATATATTTTTTTCTGTGTTTTTGATGATAGCTGTTGTGACTAGGGTGAGATGAAATCATTTTACGGTTTTGATTTGCTTTCCTTAATGGCTAAAAATGTTGGACTTTTTTTCATATCTTTATCAAGCATTTACACACTTCTATTTATTTATTTATTTGCCCTCTTTATTTTGGGCAGGGCCTTCCCAAGCAGCTTAAGCAGGCCTTCATCCCATTTTGTATCCCTTGCTGGCCTTGAACTCGCAGTAGGCCTCAGCTCTCGAGCCCTGGGATTACAGGTGGTAACCCCAGATTCACTTATTCTACTTCTTTTGAAAGGTGTCTATTCAGTTCATTTGTCCATTTACTGAATGAATTATCTGGGTTTATTGGGTTTTAATTTTTCTGGGTTCTTTATATTCTCTGGATATTAATTGTTTACCGAAAGAGTGGTTAGCAAAATGAGTTTTTTTTTTCTCCTGCAAGTTGTTACCTCACTCTGTTGTTTGTTACGCAGTACAGATGCATTCTAGTCTGGTGTAATCCCATTTATGGTTCTCAACATTATTTCCTGTGCTAACGGTGAAGCAGGACTGAAAAAGATTAGGAAACAAGTTTTCACAACATTAAAGACTTCCCCTTTCCCATAGCAGTTGTTCTTTTTTCTAATGCAGATGAACAGGACATTGGTCCCTGAAAGTAACATTTTATAACCTCCTGCTCCCATAACATCTTGCTATTCCGCAGCATGGCCATCAAAGCGTGAAACTCACTGGATGGTCACATGCAGCAAGAATCCCAAATTCCACTAGAGGACAGACTTTGTCCAAGTGCCATGAAGTGAGCTCCGACCTGTGAAGATGGACTGTTTCCTGGAGTGGAGATCATTCTTGTCTTTTCTGTATTGAAATGAAGAAGAATTGGACTCCATTTAACAATATGGTTTCTTCGATTTTCCTATCTGTGATTTAAATTTTAAAAAAACATTTCTCACTTCATTTTTGTTTTCTGCAGATGAACCTATCTTACTACCACTTTTTCTTACTTTGAATTGTTAGTTTTTCTTTTCATATTACATAGATGGGGCCACAGAGGTAGCTCAGGGGCACAGGTGCCTGCCTGGCAAGCAGAAGGTCGTAGGTGTTGTTTCTGTTTGTCCATCAAACACGCGTGCTTCTTATCACCCCTTCTCCTTAGCACCCCTCTTTCCTTCTTCTGCATGCAGTACCTCCAATATTCCAACATTCACTGGCCCTAAGAGGCTTTGAAATTGCGAGCTTTCTTCCTTCCTATGTCAATACCTAGCTTTCTACCAGCTTTCAGAGTTATGTGATTCTGTTCCACTAACTTCAATTGTTTATAACTTCCTAAAGTGACTTCTTGCTGGGCGTGGTGGTGCACGTCTGTAATCTCATAACTCTGGAGGCTGAGTCAAGAGAATTTCCATGAGTTTGAGATCAGCGTGGGCTTAAAACAAGTTAGAGGTTAGTAGAGAAAGATCCTGTCTCAGAAACACACACACACACACACACACACACACACACACACACACACACACGTCATTTATTTGATCCTTGGGATCACACTCTGAACGTTGTGCTTACGAGACAGGCACTTACGCCACTCACCTATCTTCCCAGTCCCTGAATACATTTGAAAGTGATTTCTTTACATGTTTTTCTCTTTGTCTTTCCAAAATAATAGTTATTATTTCCAAAGTAATAGTCTAGTGTCAATATCTTATGAAAAAAAAGAGAATGATGTTAACAGAGCATTTGGCTATTATTAAATAAGATAAGACTGGTTAATTCAGGTCTAAGATGAAGTGTTATGTTCATTTTGAGAATTGTGAAGATTTTTTCATGCACTTAGTACGGGATCTCATTACATAGATCAGATTCATAGTGATCCTCTTGTTTCCAACCTTCCAAGTGCTGGGATAACAGGCAGGCATGACCATGCCCAATTGCTCTCAATCACCCTCTCAGTACACCCTGAGAACAGGGCCTACATGGCATGCCAAGGATTGAACCCCTATTCTTGCTTTTGCCTAAGCAGGTGCTTAGTCTACTCAGGTATCTGGCCAGCCCAAAGAATTTTGAAGATTTTGCTAATGGGGATTTTTTTGTTGTTGTTGTTATATCCTTAGACTTTCTAAAATGACTTTTACCAGTTAATAAAGGAAAAGTGTTCTACATGTGTGTTTTAATGGTGTACAAAATTGTGTCCAATATCCTAGGCTCACCCTGCGACCCCACCTTTGTCCTGGGCTGTGCACCTTGCAGTGTGATCCGCTCTGTTATTTTCCGGAAACGCTTTGATTATAAAGATGAGAATTTCCTTAAGATGATGGAAAAAATCAACGAGAATTTCAGGCTTATGAATTCACCATGGATGGAGGTAAAATGAAGAGCCTCTATTCTCATCAAGCCACTTATAGTCTTTCTCCTGAGTTCACAGTGCTTTGAGAAGGAAACAGAAGCTTGAAAACTAGACATTAGGAATGGCATAATGTGATTTTGAAGATTACATTCCCCCATCATTAAAGTTTTTCCATGTTTTGATTTATATTCGTTTTCATAGTGAGTGTTTTGTAGGCTTCGGTGTTTTTTAAAGTATATTTCTGAAATGAGAATTTTCTGTCACGTAAGCTCAGAGGTCTCTTTTTCTTGAGTTGATGCTCATCCAGCTTGGGCCACATTTTCTTGAATGTGAGGAGCCAAAAGGAGAAGACAGAAAGTTTGAAGGAGAGGGGAGAGAAAAGATGGAAGTAAGATAGGAAAGCAAGGGAAAGGAGACAAAAATGAAGGAAGGGCCGGAGGGGTGAATGTGCTTCCTGAGGCTGTGCTGGGCCAGGCACCCCTGTTATAACCTTCACTTCATAAGAGAGGTGAGAAGACAGTGGGTGTGGAAGCTCAGGATGTGCGAGGCTCCTTCTTGTTTCTTGCCCTGGGTGTGTTCTTAGCTTTAGAATGCATGGAACACATGTAAGAAGTTTCTTCCTCTTCTTATTCTTCTTTCTCTTCTTTTTCTTCTTCCTCTTCCTCTTCCTCTTCCTCTTCCTCTTCCTCTTCTTCTTCTTCTTCTTCTTCTTCTTCTTCTTCTTCTTCTTCTTCTTCTTCTTCTTCTTCTTCTTTCTTCTTCTTTTCTTCCTCTTAATATATTTAGTACAAGATCTCACTATACAGTTCAGAATTATAGTGATCTTGTTGTTTTCAGCCTCCCCAGTGCTTACACTACAGGTACACTCCACCATGACTAGTTTCGGTGGCCTGCTCAGTTTGCATGGGGACATGGCTGGCACAGTATGTGGTGCTGGCCTTCAACTTCCAGTCCATGCACTTGCCCATGCAGGTGCTTAATATGCTGAGCTATTTTGCCATCCCTAGGCACTTTTTGAATGTCAAAATTTTTCAAAAACTTTCTATCCCTACACTGTGTTCCTTCCCAGGTTTCAGTGTTCTCCAAGTGCCCTGCTGTAGCTGTGCCTCAGGCAGCCGGGTTGCTGGTGGCACTAGAAGGCTTGCAGTGTTGCCCACTGCTTCACCCCAGTTCATTCAGTGTTAGATGATAGAACACTACCTGGCTTCACTTCTTCCAGGGATCCTCATCCTGGCCAGAAAATAGAAGCACAATCTCTGTTCTCTGGAAAATGGTAACAGTGTTGTCTTTGTTAGGGCCACTGCTTAGCCAAGGAGAAAGATGTGACAAAGGCAAAAGCAATGTCACAAAGATTTCCTACCATTTTCATGTTGCCCACTCTTTTAGAGATTAAGCTTTCTTTTGAGTATTGTATGCATTGTAATGTTTCCTAGAGTTCTGACAAAACTGATTGTGACAGCTTTTGCTTGATTTTTTTTTTTTTTTTTTAGTTTTGTGTAGGGATAGGCTGTTCATTGTAGCTGCTATGTGCCTATCATCCATTCTGGAAAGTAAAAGTTTGGACATGACAATCTTGTCCAGATCTTAGAGTCGTGGTATGCTTACTTAGAAAGATATTTACAGACAGGAAGATAGCTGCCTGAATGTGGGGCTGGGATTCAAGCCCGTGGGTCAGGAGTTTCCTCGCAAATTCTTAACTCAGTTGCCAATCAGTCCTTGATGACTACGCAGAGGGACACCTGCAGTGCTCAGTGGAGATCAAAGTCCTTGTTGAAATTTTCCATGACCCACATGCATGTCAATAGTCTAAGCTCTCTTTGTTACATTATTTGTCAGAAATACTCAGATTAGGGCATGAAGGACGGAGACTATTTAGGAGCACAGACTTTGCCAGGAACCTTTGAACGCTAGGGGCTGTTTGATCCTTCAGTCAAATCCCTAGCTCAGAAAGTAGCAGGGTCAGGGTGACAGTGCAGTCGGATTTTGCCAGTATGAAGCATAGCCAAAGACTACAATGTTTCTCCCTGCTGAACTGGCCCAACCCACCTTTTACCTGGAAGACAACTGTGTGAAAAGTTTGGAAGTAGTATAACTTATGTATTCCATGCACAAGTACTTATCCATAGACTTCTTGATTTGGGCTCATGGTATCTTTGCACCCCTCACAGTTACAAAATTCTGGCTCTACCCTTAGGCTCATTGTGAGTAGTAGAAACAGGGACAGGTACCTGTAGGCTCCGTAGGAGGCTATTCAAACTTCCTTGACTTCTGTCCTCTATAAAATGTGAAACATAGTAATTTATACTAATTTGTATTTCACCATTGTAGGTAAAGATGAGAGAATTCAGATAAAGATTCATTAATGCTATGAAAATACTGTATGAGTGCAGGAAATTCTTGTTATCTTGGCTAAAGAGGGAGGTTAATCTATCACTGTAGGAAATTCTTTTCTATGTTTAAAATATATTTCTGCTAAAATGGGAGAATTCTTTTTTTCTCTCTTTTTTTGGATTGTGCTTACAATTGAGTTCAGGGCCTTTATGCCAAGCCTTATTCTCAGAATCTAATAAAATTTATTTTAAATTATGAGACAAAGACCAGCTAAGTCAGTAAATTATCTGGTTGGTTTCAAAGCTATAGACTTCCTGCCTCAGCCTCCCTGGGGTGGCTTTAATCTAAGTGGCATGCCGCCACACTCTTTTAATGTTATCATTAGGATAACATTTGTTAAATTTGCTAGACTTTTTAAGTGGATCTTGTTTTATAGTGTTCATATATGTCTTCATTACATGTATCTAATTTAATATTTTTTTCTCTAAGGTCTGCAATTCTTTCCCCTTTGTCATGGATTATCTTCCAGGGATCCATAATAAAATATTTGAAACTTTTGCTTATGTAAAGAATTATGTTGTGGAAAGAGTAAAGGAGCACTAGGGAAGCCTGAACATCAACAGTCCCCTTGACTTCATTGATTGTTTCCTGATCAAAATGGGACAGGTAAGAAGTTGTGCACTTGCATTTTTTGGTTCACTCACAATTTCTGTGCATATTGTTTGGCACTGAGCACTGTGGACATCTACAATTGAGTTGTTATTCAGTTGCCGTACAAGGGCACGGTAGTAAAACAGTAGTTACTCATGTGAGAAAAGAAAACTGCACAAAAATTAGGGTGGTAAGAGACACTATTAGGTTAGATAAAACACAATTGTAAGAAAAGTAGACAAGACTTTTCAATGCAGCATGAGGGAGAGTAGGAAGGAGTGGCTTAGCACAGTGAGTTTCCTGTATATCCTTTTATTATTATTACTTTTAAAGAGAAATAAATATATAACAGTTTCAAAACACGTTAGGAGTACATTCACAATAATTAATACAATGCAGATTGTTGACCTTTGTAGACTTGATAAATTTTGTAATCGATATTCATAAAAAAATTTATTTTCTTTGAACCAAGAGCAAGTTGTTGTATACATAGTTCAATGTATCATAATTGCTGTGAGTTACTAGTGAAACCGGCAAATGTTGGAAGCTGTTGATGTAAGCCTTTTACAGCTTAGCATACTAATCTAGTTTTGCTTTTTATGCCTTGAAGTTAAACTTTTCTGCTGGGTGGTTAATGGCAAGTTAAAGCAAAATCAGTATAACAAAACATGTAACTTCTGTATGTTCCAAGGTCTGTCAAGTCCCCTCAGGATTTACTTTGAAACCATGTACAGTGCTTTGTAGAACTGCTGTAAATCTCAGCCAGCCGAATGAGTCACAGCCATTACTTGAACAGTTTGCTCTCTGTGAAAGCATGAGAGCATGTTTTCTCTCTAAGTGACTCTTCTTTGACACACTGTTTCTTCAGTCCCTTTCCTCTGTAGCCCGATAATATCTTTGAACAGGAAATTTGGGAAACCACTGAGTTGTAGTATGTTACAGCACAGGTTCTCTTCTGTCCTGAGTGCTCACTGACCTTGAAGGTCTAGGGTGAAAATATAGGTTGTCCTTGTAGCTCTTCTTTTTCTGCACATTTTGTCTGTAAATTTACATTCTTAATCCGCCAGAAGAAAAGCTTAGTAATACTATTTGTCCGTAACATGAGTATTTGAGCTTAACATCATTATCTTTCTGAATGTCAAACATCCTAAATTGTCAAATATAGAATGTGATAAAAGCAGTTACATATTTTTACACAAAAGTTTGGATATCCAAGCATGTACAAAATTGTAGCCTGTCAATACTATGGCATTTTACCTAGTCGCTTACTCTTAATTAATATCATTTTTTGTTTCCTCGTAAACCAACCATTTACTTCAGAGAGTATAGCAGTAACTGAAATTATATTAGAAGCAACACACACCTAACAGACCAGAACAACAGGCATTTCCAAGCATAATTTTACTGTTGCACATTGTTATCCTCAGTGTCACAAATATTTTAGTGGTTCCTAGAACCATTATCTAATTCATCCTATGTATATAAGTGCAGAGTTTTGCTCCTGCTGTATTTCCTCTTTTCTATTTCCAGTCCTTTCATTGTTTAATCCAGAAGTCTTTGACTTTTGCTAAGCTATGTTATGCCTTTCCATTTTTATTTCTTCTATTAAGATCTTCCACTAGGGATTCTATATGATATTTACTCATTTATGTCTGGTTTATTTCACTTATGAGTATATGTTAAAGATATATCCATTTATATATGAAGTCTTCATATATAAGTTGACCATTCTTTATAGCTGAGTAATATTCCATTGTATAAAAATAACACATCTTTATCAACCATTCTTGAAATGATGGGCATTTTGGTTGTTTCCAAGATTTGGCTATTACAAATTGTGCTGGTATAAAAAGAGGTGCACAGATATCACTATGGCATGATGTTTCCTGTTTTTCTGAGATTGGGTGTCTGAATTTTGTGACCTTAATGTTTTTTAGTTCTTTATAGATTCCAGATAGAAGACCATTGTCTGAATACTTATTAGTTAAAATATTTAGAAATTTGTGGGTTGTCTTTTCACTCTGTTAGGAATTACTTTCGGTGTGCAAAAATTTCTCAGACAGAAGATGTCTCATTTTTCATACTTTCAAGTGTTATACATGTGTTTTGATTTTTGTCCATAAACTGTTTGCATACCCCAATATCCTCAATATTTTCACGCACTTTCTTTTCCAGAAGATTTCATGTTGCTCTTTCAATATTTAAGTGTTTAATCTATTTTGATTTTAGTTTAGTGCATCGTGATAGAACTGGGTCAAATTTTAGTTTTCAGCATTTGGAGAGCCAGTTTTTCCATCACCATTTGTTAAAGTGGCTATCTTTCTTCTAGTAATCACGTTTAACCCCTTTTTAAAAATATAAGGTGGCTGTGTGTGTCTGTATTTGCTTCTACATCTTCTAATCCATTTCCTGGATTCTCAGGTCAATTTTTTGCCAGTACCATGCTGATTTTATCAGTGTAGCTTTATAGTATATACTTAGTTCCAGAATTGTAATTTATCCTAATTTGCCTTTGTTGCCCAGAATTGTCTTTGTGTTCTGGGTCTTTTACATTCCAAATATATTTTAATAATGAGTTCTCCAGATCTGTGAGGTATGTTGATGGTATTTTGATAGGAATTGCATTAAATCTATATAACTATTTAGGGAGTATGGCCATCTTCACAATGTGGATTCTTCCAACCCAGGAGCAGGGAATATCTTTCCCTTTTCTGCCATCTTCTAGGATGTATTCTTTTCAGAGTACTATAGTTTTCATTTTAAAGGTCTTTTACTTCCTTAGTTAAGTTAATTTCTCAGTATTTCAATTTTTTCCATGCTATCATAAAAAGTATGGTTTCTCTAATTTCTCTCTTGTTGTGTCTGCTATCTGTGTAGAGAAATGCTATTGACTTTTGTATGTTGACTTTGTAACCTGCTATACCACTGAATTTGTCTATTAATTCTAGTAGCTTTTTGATGGAGTGCTTTGGGTGTTCTAAGTAGATTATCATGTCAACTGCAAATAATGATAGTTTCACTTCTTCTTTATATATTCTCATTCCTTTTTTTCTCTCTCTTTTCAAATGGCTGTATTTCAGAACTATACTGAATAGGAGTGATGATATAGGACACCCTCGTCTTGTACCAGATTCGAGAGTAAAAGACTTCAGTTTTTCCCCATTTAGAATTATGTTAGCTGTTGAATTGCCATAGATCGCTTTTATCAGGTTGAGGAAGAGGTCCCCGATCCCAATTTTCTGTTGGACTTTGAACATGAATGAGTGTTGGACTTTGTCAAAAGCCTTTTCTGCGTAAATTGAGACAATCAGGTGAATTTTGGTTTTGGCTCCAGTGATACAGTGTATTGCATTTATACATTTGTGTATATTGAACCATCCTCGCATCCCTGGGATGAATCCTACCTGGTCATGGTGTATTATCTTCGTGATGATTTGTTGTATTCTAGTGGCAAGGATTTTATTGAGGACTTTTGCATCTACGTTCATGAGAGAAATTGGTCTATAGTTCTCTTTTTTAGTTGTATCTCTCTTTGATTTTGTTATCAGTGTAATACTTGCCTCTAGGAGTGATTTTGGAAGGATTTCTTCCTTCTCAATTTCATTGAAGAGTTTGAGCAGTATTCAGATTATATCTTCTGTAAATTTCTTGTAGAATTCAGTGGTAAGTCCATGAGGTCCTGGAATTTTCGTTGTTGGTAGGCTTTTTATTACATTTTCTATTTCATTGGTTGTTATTGTGTTATTGAGAGTTGTGATAGCATCTTGACTCACT
>PVKN010042823.1:0-10333 GCA_004027915.1 Capromys pilorides | reverse complement strand
TTAAGCCATTGTAACATCACAATAAACAAAATACACATATTATCAGTATAAGACATTAGCCTAATTTTGAACTATTTATAAATGTAACTTTGAGCTAATACTCTATGCATTGCTAAGGAAGTCTCCAAAATCTTAAGCTTTAAGTGGGATTTAATATTTTAAATCTAATATTTAGTCACATTTATTAAAATATTTTACTGTTATAACAGATGTTGATTTTCTTTTCAGAGAAAAATTTTTATAGTAAGGTGTACTTTTTTTTCAGAAATCTGTACTGACTTAGAAATAACATGAGCTTCTAAATTTTAAACACTTGCTTCAAATAAAAATGGATAAATAACTTTGAGTAGCTGAAGCATTATGACATGCCAAAAGCACACATTATGCTGGAAACTGTGGACCCCGTTTTCTTTCTACCTTCTCTACCACCAGTTCTTTAAAATCCCGATTCATTGCTACTAAACGATCTTTCCAAAAACTGGTTCAGACTCCATTGCTGTGGGATTTACAGGGTATGTCTGGAACATATGGGGAATATTTACGTCTTTTAAAAAATTATTACAGCAAAGTGCACAATGCCATTAATAATCCTCAAAATACTCCTGCTGGCTTTGAACACATTTATTCTTGCTAGTGTCTGAAGCAGTTCTGGAAGTCCATTTTCGCGAGTGTCTTTAACTGCATTTTGCAGTGGCCTCAATGTTCTAAATCATGTGAAAACATTTACATTTCATGATCATTTTGAATGCGGGGAAGAGCCAGAAGCTGTGAGGCAAGTACAATGAATGAAGACATGTAGCGCTGGTGTGAACTCACTTCTCCATCACGTGGTACTGGGTAGCAGCAGTCGCTGTTGTTTGTTGTTTTTTTTTTTTTTATAATGACGGGAGCACAATGGTGGGTTAAACACACCCAGATTATACGACTTTTTAATGAAAATGTGTAACTAAGCATAATGGTAGTTGGCTGTACACCTAAGTAGATGCACTGCAGGAATGCCATAAACAATCTTTGTGTTCACCCACTTGATACAGCAAACAGCAAGGTCAGTCTAAGTGCATCGAAGTATAAATGGGTGAATTTTACCCACATTATGCACTGCATTACATTTTCGTGTATTTATAATTTGCATTCTATGTTTTCTTTGGATTTTTCTTGCAGAATTAGCCTGATTCAGTACAATGTCCCAAGAAAATGCACTTTTATAACATTGGAAGGAGGTTAAAAGTAAGTTCTCAGGCGATTTAACTAGAAATGGTGGCTTGGATCATATAAACCAAAGAAGTTAGAAAGATACTACCGAGTACAGAATGGAGACTTTGATTCAGATGAGGAAAAGAGCTGCAATGTATGTAAATATTTGGCAAAACAATCATTTATATGTGAATGATCCAACATTAGAACTAGGTCAGAAAAAAATTGTTAAGTTCTTATTAAGTTGACAGAATGCCAACAATGATTCAATGTTGGAAATTATTTGTAATGGACAATGTGTTACTAGATCTTTGAAAATACATTAATGATAAAACATAACTAAAACATTCTATTTATGAAAATAGTAATGTTTAAAAATGTATTTATCATGACACTTTACTATCTGAACTGAAAGCCTTCATGAAAGGAGTTTTAGAGTTCTAATAGTCAGAACCTAAAAGATTTAGGGAGAAGTGACAGATGTGGTGTTGAGATTATAATGATACTAAAGCGATACGGTTTCCTTCTTAATGGTCGATGGTTTGAAGACAGAAAGACCTGCCTATGAACAAAAACAATCTGACGATATAAATTCTATTTGCTTAATCGTTGAAAACTTTGTTTCAAATTGTCATACAATGTATTTATTTTATTTATTTATTTTATTTTTTTTGTTTTTGAGATAGGGCCTGACTATGCAGTTCAGGCTGGGCTTGAGCTCATTTTTGTAGCCCAGACTGGTCTCGAATTCACACTGATTCTCCTGCCTCAAGCTCCCAAGTGCAATTTATACGCTCTCCAAATACATGGTAGTTGATGAACATCTTATAGCATGTTGTGGTTGCTGAGGCTTTTAACATATGCTAAATAAACTTTACAATTGTGGTATAAAAATATATGCTCTGACTGAGTGAAGATATTTTCCTTTTTTGTTTTGGCGATATCAGAGATCTAATATTTTCCACTTTTAACTTAGAAATTTGTCCTGAGACTCATTTGTACAGTAATCTTCATTTGTATAGTAATCATAATGTTGTCAACAGACTCCTTGTAGTTTCGAAACATAAGCTAAGTATCACATTCATCAATTGGTTAACAACATACTCACTATTGCTACATGTACTAAAAAAGCATGATTTATACACAAGAACAAAGCTGAAATTCCTTAAAAAAAAAAGTCACAGGTATACCATAGGGAAATGTATGGTAAGTTCTTCTTTGAACTTAAGAAAAATGTAACACTGGCCTCTTCTATGATGAAAAAAACTAATAGTATCAACTTTACACCATGAAGGGCCAGCCAGATAACTCAGCAGATTAAAGTGCCTGCTTAGGCAGACACAGGGGATGAGGATTCAATTCCTGGCCTGCCGTGCCGGACCCATCCGTGGGGTGTGCTGAGACAGCGATTGAGACTGAGCATAGCGGTGTGCACCTGTAATCCCAGCATTTGGGAGGCTGAAAACAGGTGAGTCACTACAAGACTCTGGACACCCTGTAGACTTTACCCTAAAAATTCAGCAGCAACAACAACAACAATAACAGCAACAACAAGATTTAGATCATGAAGGTAAGAGTAATAGTGAATCCAGACAGGGGTGGTGGTACACAATCTATAAGCTCAGCAGTACTAGGGGGAGGGGTCAAGATAGGAGGATTATGAGCTCAAGGTCAACCTGTGCTACACTGTGAGTTCCAGATTAACCTAGATCACATTATGGTAAAGAAAAGTAAATTAGTATTAGTAGTGTTTACACTGTCAAAATTAGGCCATGGTGCTGTGATAGCGCATCCTTGTAACCTCACACTTGGGGACTTGGGGCAGGTTGAGACGGGAGCAGTCTGAGGGTTCAAGGTTAGCTGGTGCTACACAGTGGGTTCAAGGTTAGCCTGGACTACGAAGTGAGACCCTGAAGGGAAAAGAAATAATTCAGGTGATAAAAAAGATAATATAGAAGCAAAGTTTTATAAATAAGTAGGGAAAGAGAGGTTGAAGGAAGAGGAAGGAATTGAGAAAAAAAAGATTTAAGATACAGACAGGTACAAATTCCTTATGGTGAATATGATCTGTATGTGTATCTAAGCTGTACCAGTAAACCGGAAAACAAACGAGATTGATAGTGAATCTTCAATGTAAATGAAACCAAAATTAGTCATGTTTTATAACAAAATAAAATGTGGAAGAGATGTTGACGATGAGTTCTGCAACAACTACACTGTCGCTTGAACACAAAGCGTTGGCCAATGATTGTTTTACTGAATCCTAAACATGTCAGGTGTAAATAGTTGATAGTTTACAAAGATAATAACAAACAAAATATCATGGGGAAATTTTCTCAGAGGATTAGGACTGGAATTGATTAATGATCAATTACAACAGAGAAAGAAAACTATGCACCTTCCCAAAGTGCTCTGCAAAAGAATTATGCAGTGGTAAATAGGCCAAACTCACTACAAACTCCTAAGAAAATGAGAAGACCAACAAGATGTCAAGTATGTTATGCGAAAGATGGCAGGGAAACAAAGCACTGTGCTATCCGTGTAAGCGAGACTTGTGTGGGGGGCATGGTTTTCTCATGTGTGAAAATTGTCTTAGACGTGATAATTGAAACAAAGATTACATTTGTGGTAGAGTTTTATTTGCATTCTCATTGTAGCTCACATAGGACTTTATTTCTGTTGTTGATGTTTTGATTTAATAAACAAACAGGTGATACAGAAAATTTTAATGTTTATTCTCAACAGTACCTACTTGATATTGTTTTGCTGATACATTATTTTCCTGTTAAGAATGCATTGCATAATATAATAGTTGATAGTTTACAAAGAAAATGACAAACATAAAATGTCAAAAACTCTGATAAAAGAGAAACGAGAGAATGGACAGTAAGGCCTGGAAAACAGGAAAGAAATCTGAACACACATGTCATTGGTGGAAACAACACATGCATGGAACATGCAATCATCATGTGTGGAAACTGCCTCAGGTGTGATAATAGAAGTAAAAATTATTTCTGTGATAGAGTTTTGTTTGTATTTTCATCATATTTCAATAGGAGTTTATTTCTGCTAATATTTTTTATTGTAAACATGTTAGCAGTGAAGCACTTTATACTGAAAATGTTGGTGTTTTTTCTGCACATTCATTGCATGTTGAAAACATATTTTTAATATCTGATTTTCCTAAGTATGCATTGCTTAATAAGGTAAAACTCATAAAATTAAAATTAATCAATAAAAATATTCCTAAAAGTAAACATAGACATTACAAGCCCCTGCAATGCAACTTTCCTAAAAAGTACCATGATAACCCTAGGCACTCACCACAGAGGACTTCCAGAACTGCTTTAGACAGGGCCAAGAATGATGGGCTCTGTGTGTTCTAGGTTAGTGAGCATAATGCAGGCCCCACTTCCGGGGTGCGCTGAGGCAGTGACTGAGACCAAGCGTAGTGGTGAGCTCCTGTAATCCCACCTCTTGGGAGGCTGTGAACAGGAGGATCACTACGAGTCTGATCTACATAGTGAGACCCTACACATCCTGTAGATTCTGTCCTAAATACATAAGAAAAAAAAAGGGGGGTGGCTAGAGTACTGTTTCAAGGGGAACTGGTGAAAATTCAAGCTTTCTTGGAACAGTATTATTTTTAACTTAGGCATTTACCCTTTGAGCACACTACTCATTGCAAACTCCTAATTCTTCAATCTCCCCACCCCCCACCCACCCACACACAGAGCCTGGAACAGTGATTGTGAATCAATTGTATGAGTGCCACAGTGGGCTCTTGGTTTCAGTGAAAACTGTAAAATGTTCGCCTTCACTGGCCTGGAAGATAGCGTCAGAATTTTTTTTTTTTTTAATTATGGCCGGCTGAGCCTGCTCTGGGGGTGGGCTGGCACAGCACGTGGTGCCAGGGATTGCACCACAGTCCCTGCGGTTGCCAAAGCAGGTGCTTTACACTGCTAGGCCATCTCGCCAGCCCAGAAATTCTTAACATAAGAGCAAATGCCCTTCAGCCTCATCTCTCAGACTTAACTGACACGAAGGCCTTGCTGTGATGAAGCTCAGCTGCTTAGTTGTCCCCAAACACAGCTGCCACTGTCATTTCCTCACATCCATACCTGTTGTTTTCCTTTCCTAGAGGGTCCTTTCTTCTTCTAATACCGCTGCATTTATCCTATGGTGTAGGTGGTCTTTAAAGGTTTATTTAGAGCTCTTGTTGTCTCTCCCTGAAGAAACACTTCCCAAGTGACTCCCTATACTAGTGAAGACAGCTTTGGCCCTAACATCTGTTTTACTGAATAAAAGCAGAGTGGCAGCAGAATTTAAATTTTGTAAACAAAATTTTGGCACAGGGAAATAAGTTTCTCTATTTCTTCATCTTTGACATGGAAAAATAATAATGCATAATGTAAAGAGCTTTTCAATGTTTCAGGACATAGTAGGTAATAAATTTTAAAATATTTGAACAAGTATAAGGACTTTTTTTTATATTTAGTACAGGGTCAAAAGGTCTATAGGGACACACTCTATAGATCTGATGCACAGCGATCCTCTTGTTTCAGTCTCCCAAGCTCTGGGATTACAGGTGCATGCCACAATGTCCAGTCTCCATTGCTGTCTCAGCATGCACTGGTGGCAGGACCAGCACGGCACTCAGGATTGAACCTTGGTGGCTGCACTCTGCCTAAACAGGCGCTTTAGTCTGTTGAGCTCTCTGGCCAGCCCCAGTAATTATTATTTTCCAAGTTTGTCAGAACATGGAGTCCTATAAATAGTGTATTGAAAGATCAAGTAGAAAAATAAGTCATTACCTGTGCCTATCCATAATTATTAAAGCCACTTTAATATTTGCAGTAGGTTTTTAGTAGCAAATCTCATCAGACTTCATCAACAACGTAGAAGGAGGGATGGTGGTCTGGCTTTCTGTTGCTTTTGTAAAAGCAGTGAATATAGATTGGACTGGTTCCAGTACTGCACATGGGAGTCCGCACGGAAGAGCAGGGCTGAGGAGCAGCACAGCCTAGCGCTTGCTTGTTCATTGCGTGACAACACATGGGTCAAGTCAGAAAGGAAAGCAAATCCCACAGCCCAGCTCTCAAATGCATTGCTCAAAAATAAGTTTTAGGTTTAAGATTGAGGAAAATGTTCACACATCTCCCACAGAATATGTGTTACCTACTCTTCTGGGAGCAAAAGAATATAAGTAAACTATCACTCACGTTCTAGGTACAGTAATAGAATTTATTTTCTGAACCAAGGTCATACTTGACACAAATAACTATTGTCCAGAAAACAATAAAACCAACTCATGATAAATATTCTCAAGTTTCAGCATTTGGAGCTCTAAATCACAACTTATGAAGTATTCAGCTTACACTAGTATTCTGTAGAATCATCAGTAAAAAAGAAGTTTGAAGAGCAAACTTAAACATTGGTGCTAAAATACATTGCCCCTAGTTTTAGAGTGAAGTGTCACTGTAAATGTCATTAATACAAATAACTAATAAATATATATGTATATAAGTTTATATACATAAATATATTTATAATAACATGTATTTTTGTTTTTTTGTTTTGTTACATGATAATTTAAAATTTATTTCATATTTTTACACATGTTTAGGATAGATTGGAATCTAACAAAAAGGTTAGTTTTGGGCCAGTTAACTTTATTTTCTCTGAAATTGAATGGAAGCACCCACTAGTCTACATATATATAGACTATATATATATAGTATATAGACATTATATATGTGTGTGTGTATATATATATATATATATATAATGGCCAGCTCAGCCTACCCTGGGAGTGGGGCTGGCACAGCATGTGGTGCCAGGGATCGAACTGCCCCACTAGTTCAAATAATAAATTTGTTGAAAATCTGAAGCATTCCCTTCTAATTTCTTTTTATTTTTTCTTTATAGAGAATCAGTAAGTAGTATTTTTATTTACATTGTTTTCTTAGTGTTTTTATTTGTTGCAATATGAAGAGCATGAATTATTCTTAGAAAACCTCTATCATGCTCTTTCACACATGTACACACACACACACACACACACACACACACATACACACACACACACACACTTGAACAGACAAGGGGGAATATTTAAGCCAACATAGCCAAGTATTTTAGAAGGAAATGAGATTAGGTATTATATCTGTGATAAAAGAAACATCTAATGATATCACCCTGAGGTTTACTCTGAGAATTACTAGAATAAGATTATCCGAGACAAGATAAGACATGTCATTAGCATCCACTCCTTGCCCTCTTGCGGAGGGAGGGGGGAGTATTACCAGCTGAATAGCATGGAATAATATGAGATTAAGGTTATAAATTAATCAACAGCAACACTGATAATATATAATGTTTTTAACACAGTGTTTATTAAAATGAGTGTGCATCAATATTAAGTAATATTTCAGGTTCTTTGAGTGACATTTTGATGCAACTTTGAGCATAACTACTCTAATTTTGCAATTGTATTATTCAAACCACTGACACAAAAGTGCCTGATTGGAAATAAACCAGGAGATCTAATTACAGCCCCCAGATGCAGTAGCAGCCTCCCATTTTTTCATGATCTGTTCACTGTAATCAGGTGGCTTTGTTGTGCTTATTTGGAAACACAAAGAATTTGAGAAAATCAGTGCATTGTATAATTGCTGCATTTATCCACATTTATCTGCTGTATTTTGGACTACTTAATGCTGGACAGTCCTGCTTTGAGGCACTGATTTACTTTTCCGATGCTGTATTTATTTGAACATTAACTGAATGTCTGCATTTCTTTGTATACTACACATGTTATTAATAGCACTTTACCGTCCTTTGTAAGAAGGAAGGCTTGCTATTAGAGCTTTATAAAGCTGCTTATATGATATGATTATGGAAAGATAAGAACTGTATTTTACAATCTCCTTTCATAAAGTACCTTGTTTAGCTCCTTGTTGAGAGAGTTGTCAAACTCACCGTTTACTATCTTTTCTGATGCTCACTGCATATTCTAGTGGCCTTAGTCCTGGCCGTGGCTGAGCCATGCATGTGAGATCACTCTTATTTTTCTCTCACCTTCCTTGTTCACCTCAGCTCTCCAGAACTCATGACTTTTTGCCTTTCCACCTGAGAAACATGATTCCATTGGTACGTACAATCTCTCTTGAAACGATTGCTCTTTGTAATTGACAGGACAGGCTAAGAGCCATGAATACTGGTACATATAGCCTTGCTAGCTGCGAAGAGGTAAAGGAATTCTTAATGGGGCAAAGAAGAGATAATTTTGCAGCACAGCAGGATATAATTATAATAAGATTCATTAATTTGGATTAACGATGAAGCAACCTAACCTAAATGAGAACTGGATAGAGATCATTTCTCCTCTGTCCCTTTCAATTGACCATTCCATGTTGCTTCTGTTCACTTGATTTTTCATCAGAGAAAACCAAGGCAGGTTAGACCTGCTGTGTTAACAAATTCCAAAATCTGTCCTCAAATAGTGATCTCTCTCTCTCCTGTAGCACTCATGTTACCCGGGGTCATGGGGAGTATTCTTTCTTTATCACTGCCTTACCAGTACCAGAACGGAGGCTCCTTCCCAACAATGAAAAGCCTAAACAATTTCTGTTCACAACTCTTTGAGGAAGACCTCCAAATGCATGAGATGTGCCAGGATTTTATATGCCTGGGGGTGGGGGGGGGGAGGAGACAACCTAGAGACGTTTAGTGAACAATACTTATGATTATCATATCAAATGTCTCTAGTAACAGCCTATTCTGGTATAACTATAGTTAACTGCAGTTACTAGCATTCTTTACCACAATGTTTCTCTCTGTTGAATTGTCTGTTTTCCCTTGTATTGTTTTTAACTTGCTCCTGAGTTCATGTCTTTTTTATACACTTTTATTTTACATCTCCATGACTGTTTGCTTTCACACAACTAATATGCTAGAGACTGCTATGGACATGTATTTATTTAGAAGTATGATACAGAGCTCTAAGTGCATTGGAAGAACCAGGGCAGTGTCTCTATCATGGAGTGGAAGAGTTTGGGAAGCATGCAAAAAAATGACTGTTTAAGTGTACAGATGAAAGATTACTCAACCGAGAGTAAAAGCAGACACAAGGAGACAAGATGAAGAGAGAGAGAGAGAGAGAGAGAGAGAGAGAGAGAGAGAGAGAGATTGAAAGAGATTCTTACAGTCCAGTGCAGCCATCTGAAACTCAAATTTTAAGAAACAGTCTGATCAAGTTTGCCTTAGGTCATGTGTCTGGGCTTGGCCATGTTACTGACAAAACCATCAATATTATTGTGATGAATAAGGCTAGCAAGGGGCAGAAATAGTTAGAAAGTGAAGGAAAGAAATGTTCTCAAGAAGAGAACTGAGGGCTGCTGACAATTTTAAAGCAATATCAAAACACCTCAGGTCCAATAAATCTAAGCATGTGAATTTCCTTCTGAAAGAGGTATAGAACCAACTAACCTGGTTCAAAAATTAAGAGATTGATTCATACTCTAGTTAAGAAAGCCCTCTCTCCAGAGGGGTAGAGGACGGATCCAGTGAGATTTGAAGCAGGGAAGCTTACTATGGGGGCTTTTGTAATTTAGTTGAGAGAAGAGAAAGCAATGAAGAGAAGCAGTAAAGAGGTCAAGGAAATAAAGACAAAGATTCAGGGCATGCAGACAATGTGCAACAGGCAGCAAGAATGGATCAATGGGACAGCATGTGTGAATTTAGTGGAAAAATGCAAACTGAGATTTTATTTTTAGAGATGAGCACAAGGCGGTACAGGTGGATCAAGTTTACTAAAATCCCCATCATCTGCTGGGAATCTCAGAAAGCTTGGTCTTCCTACAGCCAGAGTTTGCTAGTTTTGATGTTCTGTGATTAAATATTTTAACCATAAAGTCACTTTCTAATTGGTAATACAGAACAGAATGCCAACCAGGATCACACCACTCTGAAGGGTGAGGTTATCATTACATATTTAATTTGAACTGGATTCATTTTAGAATATGGAAGTGAGTTACTGAGCTGTGAAAAGGCATGGAAAAACTATAAATAGGTATTAATAAGTAGAAGAATGTCAAGCTAATAACTATATCTACTTTTCCAACAATAGCACAAGAAA
>PVKN010042822.1:0-10324 GCA_004027915.1 Capromys pilorides | reverse complement strand
AGAGAGAGAGAGAGAGAGAGAGAGAGAGAGAGAGAGAGGTAGGTCTAAATTTTCAGGCTGTGGGGGACAGCATTTTGTTTTGTGTTTTGCAGTGCTGGGACTTACAGAACTGGGGATTGAATCTTTTCACTAAATTTGTCCCCAGCCTTGTTTCATGTTTTTTGTGGGTTTTTTTGGTTTTTAGTGGGGGGAGGGATTTTTGTTTTCGCCTTTTTTGTTGTTTTGTTTCATGTTTGTTTGTTTTCCCCGGCTGGGCTGCATTTTGTGGTCCTCCTGCCTCAGCCTTCCAGAGTGCTGGAATAAAGAGTTGGTGTCCTTTTTTTTTTTTGTGGGACCAGGGTTCGAACTCACCATCTTGCACTTGCCAGGCACCACAGAGCTAGCTATCTCCCCAGCCCCAAGAGCTGGTGTTCTTAACTGTGTTTCTATGTATTAGTAACAAACAATTAGAAAGTGGATTTTCTTGAAATTTTTTAAAAAACGTATTAAAACAGGGCCGGCGAGATGGTTCAGTGGTCTAAAGCGCCTGCTTAGGAAAGCTCAGGCAACTGCAGGGACTGCAGTTCGGTCCCTGGCACCACATGCTGCGCCAGCCCCACCACCAGGGCAGGATGAGCCAGCCACAAAATAAATAAATAAAGAAACAAACAAAAAATAAGCAAATAAATAAATAAATTTTAAAAAAAAAAGTAATGCTAAAAGGCAATAATCAATGTAATTCAATTTATTTAAGCCTGATACAATGAAAACTACAAAGCACTGCTGGATAAAGACTAAATAGAAATACGATAACTTCATAGATCAGACAGCTCAATATTACGGTGTCAATGCTCCAAATGATCTACGGATTCAATAAATAATCAAAAGAACAATATGCTTTCTTTTTCTTTTATTTTCTTTGTTTTTAAGAAATTGACACTCAAGGGCCGACCAAATAGCTCAGTGGATTAAAGTGCCTGCAAGCAAGGACGGTCAACCATCTCCGGACCTGCCGTGCCAGCCCCGCCCACAAGCATGCGCTGAGACTGCAATTTAAAGTGGGCGTGGCAGCGCACATGGTAATCCCAGTAAAGAGGCAGATCACTACCAGTCGGATCTAGTAGTGAGACCCTGAACACCCTGTAGACACTTCCCTAAAATCCAAAAAGAAAAGAAGAAAAGAAAGAAATTGACACGAGGGCCAGGAAGATAGCTCAGCTGCTTAGGCAAGCACAGGGACCGAGTTTCAATCTCCAGCACCACATGCCACGCCAACCCCGGCCCTGGGCCCACTGAGTTGGCCACCAAGACTGGGCATGGTGGCACGCACCTGTAATCCCAGCGTTGGTAAGCCTGCAAACAGGAGGAATCACTACAGGTCCCAGCTACACAGTGAGACCTTGTACCAAATAAATACATTTTTTAAAAAGAAAGAAATTGATGCTAATTTTAAAGGAAATGTAAAGTGCTAAAATAGAGAGGGGGAAACCTTTAGAAGTGTTACACTGCTTAATGTTTTGTTTTGTTTTGTTTTGTTTTTGATTGGGGGATGATTTTAAAACAGGGTCTTACTATGTACTTCAGGCTGGCCCCAATCTACCTATCAGAGAAGTTTGACACAGATCAATGAAACAGGAATCCAGCAATACATATATCATATCGAACCAATCATATTAATAAATGATTTTGATGAAGATTCCAAGATAATTCAAAGGGATAGTGAAAATAACTTTAAAATTGTGATGGACACTTGAATAACCTTATGCAAAAACAAAGAAAACCTCAAATATGTATCTTACACTTTTTACAAAATTGGACCCCAAATGAATTAGAGACCTAAATGGGAAAACTAAAACTGAAATTGTACAAGAAAATGGTAGAAAAATTGACCACTTTCAATTAGGCTGAGGGTTCTTAGGCCAGAAAATCTAAATCCCAGCTCTCAAGACCATCTTTGACACGAACCAAGGTATGTTTAAGCTGAATCCGGGTGACTTTCAAACCCTGTGTGTGTCCTGGGGCACGTTGCCCCCTCCAGAGTGCAAGGCCTACGTGGGACCACCTCGCACGAGTTGTTCTCTCCGCTTCAGCACCGCTTCCTCCAGGAAGGCCAACACCCACTTACGGCCCCTGCTTTGATTCCTGTCATTTCCCAGCTTAGCCCCCAGCCCGTGTACCACAGGGGCCTCTGTCAACCCCTGGCCAGAAGCCCCTCCAGCAACTGCCCACGCTGCTATGCCTGGTACCTGACAGCCGGTGAGCACTCAGTAGAGGTCAGTGAACGAACAACGGTGTCATCTGAGCCATTACTTAATACCGGCAGGAATCAGGAACTATCTGACAGAGAGAACTAGGACAGAACCCTATTCTCTTTTTCAAATAAAAAATCCAAGGCTCAGAGAAGTAAGGTGGTCTTCCCAAAGCCACACAGCTGGCAAGAATTATCCTGGCTCCTGGCATATAAGGAAGCTGAATAGAGATCTGGTCTGTGTGTCTCCGTCTCTGTCTCTTGATCTTTGTCTGTCTCTATTTCTTTTTTGTTATCGTCATTTTGTCTTGGTTTTTGTTGCTTGTCTCTTTTTCTCTTTTCTTCTTCTCCACCTTTTCCTTCTCTTTCTTCTTCTTATTCCTCTCTGTCTCTCTGTCTCTTGTCTGTCTCTCTGTCTCTCTCTGTCTCTGTCTCTCTCTCTCTGTCTCTGTCTCTCTCTCTCTCTCTCTCTCTCTCTCTGTCTCTCTCTCTGTCTCTCTCTCTCTCCCATCTCTCCCTCCCTCTCTCTCCCCTGCAGAGTAAGACACTCTGGCCTTTTTAATTACTAGGAGGGCCTAGAGGCGCGGTGATGAGAACAGACATAACGGGTTCGAATCACACCCCACTCCCTGGCTGTGCGACCCGGAGCGAGACCTTTTCTGAGTCCATTTCCTCAACTCTAAAATGCGTGGCAAATAGTGCTCACCACAAAGGGTGTACCAGGCATGTGGCACAATGTGGGGCACTGGTCAGCTCTGGCTGTCTGCCTTTGCCAGCCTTCTAATACATCTATCTTTATGTCTCTCTTCCTCCCTGTCTTTCTCCCCTTTCTACCTTCTACTGGCCTGTCAGTTTTACTGTCTGTCTGTCCCTTTGTCCATCTGTCCATCTATTCATATGTCTGTCTGTCTACTTATCTCCCAAACAAGGTCCCAGGCAAGGACCTTGAGGGGCCTGCAGGGTTCCAAGACCATTGAAAGAAAGGCCTGAGGAGGGAGGAGAGGATGGGGGTGCTGAGGCTGAGTGGTGAGGACAGCGTTGGGGGTCTCAGCTCAGGCCAGAGAGACAGGCAGAAGGCGTGGCCAGCACCCAGGCACCACGGGACCTGGCCCTGTGTGGAGATCCATCAGTCTCTTGGTGTGATCTGTAGTACCCCAGGAAGAAATGATGACAGGAATGAGGAAAAGATATACACGAAGGCAAGAGCTCGGTCAGGTGGTGGCCGGCTGCCTGGCTGGCAAACAACCTCCACCCAACCTCATACAGCAGTAAGGGCCTTTATTTATCCCTTCGCAAAGTTGGTAACACGTGACACAAGGTTGCCTAGCGACTAATAGCTGGCATTAACCAGGCAGAATGCTTCTCTCAGGACTGAGGTAGCTTGGCTGCTTTAGGTGCAGAAGCCTCACCCCGCTCTCACACAGTTGATCAATTTCCAGTGTTACACTAACATCCCTGAGGCAGAAGCAGGGAGAACTCAGCCTTTCCCCACGGACCAGGCCTCCATGGCAGATACTTATGGAGGGATCTCCTTGCCAGGTTGGCACCAGACAGGAAGACACTGGTGCCACCACTCGCCCAGCTCTTGGTGTCCTGATAGGTGGATGTCATGTTCCAGACATCCAGATGTCTGGGTGGGAAGTCTCCTGCCTCAGCCTCCTGGTCAGGGAAGAGGGCCAGGACTGGTTTCAGACCTAGGCTAACTGGCTGCACAGCCACATCTGGTCATATAACTCTGAGAAAAACATCATATAATCCCTATGAGTCTTATTTCCTCTCTTATGAGATGCAGGCATGCTACATGCCCTACCAGGTTGTATGAAAATCCAATTTGGAAATGCCAGATAAGAAGGTTCTTGGTGGGCTGGGGATATAGCCCAATAGCACAGCTCCTGCTTGCCAAGCATGAAGTTCCGAGTTCAATTCCCAGTGCAAAAGAAAGAAAGAAAGAGAGAGAGAGAGAAAAGACGGAAGGCTTTCTGGGGTGCTGGGTATGATAGGCATGGTCTGGATCACAGGGCTCCCACAACTTTCCCCCAAAGGGCCAGCCCTCCCCTCCCCACCTCTGGCCTCCCTGTTCCCACTGTCACAGGGAACTCCATCTCAATGGTCACACTGGGAAGATAGGTAGACCTTCCAACACAGACTGACAACAGGGCCCAGCTGAGCCCTATAATCAACTCCCAATGTGACCTTGAACTGCTCCAACCCAGGTCTAAAGTCCTTTCTTGTTCAGGATGTCCTATGACCAAAAGCCTTGTATGAGTAGCTTGACTTCAGCCACCATGGGAGCATTTACACCATAGGCATCGGCCAACTTGACAAACCAGGGACCATGGCTGAGCTGAGACTCCCAAGCTCCTCCCCCCAGCGACCAGCCATCAGCAGCAGCAGCTGGCCCAGCAGATCGCTTGCACGCTCCAGCATCCAGCTGCTTCCCAGGACTCAGCCCTGATGACTATGGATGCACTGCTGGCCAGCAGCAGGCCCACATATCCTACACACCCTACACACACACACACACACACACACACACCCATTGTGCCTGGGCCTGGGCCTGGTGGATCCCTCTGCACAGAGAGGGGAGGGAAGGAGGCAACCTGTGTGCCCAACAACTCTAGAAACAAGACTCCGGGCCTGAGTATTTCAAGAGCCCCTTCCTCCCATTTCTGTATCAAGGCCTAGAAAATGTAAGGGGTTGGGGGCCAGCCTGATATCTCAGCAGACTAAAGTACCTACTTAAGAGGGACCAGGGAGATAGCTCTGTGGCACAAGTGCCTGACTGGCAAGTGCAAGATCGTGAGTTCAAATCCCGGTCCCACAAAAATAAATAGATAAATAAATAAATAAAGTACCTCCAGCCAGGTGTGGTGGTGCATGCCTGTAATCCCAGCACTTGGGAGGCTGAAGTAGGAGGATCGGTGTGAGTTCAAGACCAGCCTGGGCTACAAAAGTGAGCTCAAGGCCAGCCTGAACTGCATAGCAAGACCCTGTCTCAAAAAGACCAAAAAATAAATAAATAAAATAAAGTACCTGCTTAAGCTAGGCACAGCAGCCAGGGTTCAACTGGGTGTGGTAGCGTACACCTATAATCCCAGCACTTTGGAAGGCTGAAAACAGGAGAATCACTATGAGTTTGATCTACGTAGTAACTCTGTAGACCCTGAAGTCCCTGTCCTAAATACAGAGAAAAGAAAAAACAGCCTCAGCGTTGGGACAGTTTATTCAATTGCTATCCTTTAGAGGGGGAGGAGTCCTCCAAATGCTAATGGGAGGAAAATGGTATTTTGGCTTTAAACTGGGGTTTTGGGCTTTGGTGTAGTCAGGGTTTGCAAGGGACACATAATTTAAAGGATTATTCATAATTGTCACCCAAAGAGTAGAATGCAAAGAGTGCGGGAAATGCAGTCACACTAGAGACACCAAGAGTCCAGCTCGGGGCCTGAATCCCGCGGCAATGCCCTGCTGAGTCTTGCTGAAGACCTGCAGCCCACGACAGTGCCTCCCACAAGACCAGTGGGAAGTCTTGGCTGCACAACGAGGTCTCCCGCAAGTGCCTTCCATGGATCTGTGTGGGATGAAGGATCTGTGCCAGCAGGCTGCGAGATCTGCCCTGGAGTCAGAAGCAACACCCAAGGTCAGGGCCAGAGCTCCCCTGAAGAGAGCCACAACCACACTCAGTGACAGTGAGGACCTGAACTGCTCTGATGACGAGAACATTGGAGTTCACATCAGGAAAGCCAACGTGGCAGGGATCTCCCGGAGACTCAACGGCACCGTCTTCCCCTCCAGTTCTCATTTTATGCTGTTAGCAGCAATCCTCAGTCCGGCCTCCACACAGAACCAGGCCGATTCAGTTCAGCTGGGTGTTACAAGCTGACCATTAGTTAATCCACCATAGTCTTGCTATCTTAATCTAATATGACTGCTAATCATAAAAATTACAGAGCATTTACTCTATGCCAGATATGGCATAGGTCGCCCTTATAGTATTTATTTATACAATAACCCTACAAGGTGTGGATTATAATCTGCATTATGCAAATGGAACAGCTGAGGCCCAGAGAGATTAATCTGCTCAGTTGCATTCAGCAACTAGATAGAGAAGCTGGGTACCAACCAGGCTGCCCAGCCCGAAGCCTCCGACTCTGCCTGCTAACTCCAAGGCCTCTGTACAAGGCCTTCTGACCTTTATAGCATGCACCAACCACTTTTGCAAAAGGCACTAAACTAAGTAACATATACATTAAATTTTTACACAAAATGCCTTTTACATGTGGCTTTCACATTTCAAGAGAGATTTGTTAACTTGGAATAGAACGATTTGGGCACCAGTAGACAACTCAGAGAAGGAGCAAAAGGAGCACCTACATCCCCTGTGCAAAGAACCCCAGCCGCGACAGCTCAGCCCTACCCCCCACCACACCCCATCGCCCCATTCTTCCCTAGGCCTTTTGCTACTGAAAGGAGAGAAGAAACGCGGGCTTGGACTGCCCTCTAGTGGGCATGAGGCTAATACCAACCAGCACCTCCTCCTACCTGGGCCCGAGGTGCCTGAGTCCAGGCGAAGGAAGAACTTTAATGTCTTTGTGAGTACACTCGCTGTGTGCAGACCCCCGGGTGTCACGACCTTTAGCCAGGCGCTGGGGCCGAGAGGCAAGGACACTGTGGCCCGAAAGAGCGGAGACACCGGCTCCAGCTTGTCCCTCTGAGGCCATCCACCCCACCCCTCTCCAGGAGAATCAGAAGGAAAGCCCTTGAAAGGGCTTCGGGGCAGAACTCAGCAGACCTCCCTCGGCCTTCCCCAGCTTGGCCCGGGCCTCTACTCATCAAACCTCTCCCGCGCACGCAGCAAGCCTCTGATGGCGCTCCACACCCTCTGTGGCTGCACGAGGACCTCTCTGCAGACGCGGACTCCCCCCTCTCCCCCACCTTCCCCGAGCAGATGGAAGCCTAGGGCTAAGGGTCCTGCTGTAAGTCACTGGTGCCCACCGCAGCACGTGGCCAGGCCAGGGCAGGAGCCTGCCCAGCGTCTGTGGCAAGTCCACTGAGGCTCCATCCACGCAGGGCCAGACTAGCACCGCCCTGGTGAGTCTTCCTGTCCTCTCCTGCACCCTCTCCTGGCCCTGGGTGCCTGCAGTTGGCCCAGAGCAGGACAGGGAAGGCGCCAAGGACAATGCAGTTGCGCAGCCAGAAGCTAGAGAAGGCAGTGCGCAGCCTCCTAGAAGCAACACTGGCAGCACAGGAAACACCTGCAGGGCTCTTCCCTGGCGGCGCTGAGGTCTCCTCTGACTCTGCTGAGGTACTGGAAGGGTTGTCTGGAACCCATGGGAGCTGAGGGACTGCGAGGTGGGAGTCTGGGAGTACCCCCTACCCGGCCCTAGAGGAGGCAGCGGGACCTCCCCCACGCCCACCCGCCAGCCCCTCCTCAGCAGCTGGGGCCAGGTGTGGTTCTTCCTGGCTGGCCGGAAGTCCCCTCAGAATCAAGCCCTCCTCGCGCTGCCCCTCCCCAGGCTCGAGTGCATTAGCCGCCTTCAGCCTGTCAGGAGCAATTCCAAATGCCCCATTTATATTCCTAAGCAGAGGACTTGTTAATATGGAGCCCGCCTCTGGGGAAATGGGACTGTGCTGGGTGAAAGATGACAAATCATGGCCCAACGGCCAGGCTGAGAGCACTAATATTCACTTACATCGCATTCATCACGGCCCTCGCCAGCCTCTGGGCCTCGGCCACCGACCAAGCAGGTGGCCCTGAGCAGCCCCCTTGGGCTCCGAGAAGCTCAGTGTGGACCGTGGAGGCAGACGGCTCCGCCTGCTGTCGGGTGGGGAGAGCCCGGCAGCGAAGGAGAAGAAGGGCACCCAGCTCTACCCCACAAAGAAGAGGTGAGCGAGGCCCAAGCCAGAACCTTGCTTGGGCCAAGGCTGGCGTCGGGCCCGGGAGAGAACGGAAGGCCCAGATCAGCCGGGGCTGCAGCCGGCTCTGCCTGGAGGAGCGACCGGGCAGACCGTTGGCCCGGGGGGCGCCCGCTCCAGCTCCAGCCTGGAGGACGGGCTGCGGGTTCTCCACACATCCACCCGCACCCACACATCGCAGCGCAGAACCCGGCGCTGCCTCCTGGTGGGGCTGGAGCTGGGCCCAGGCAGGCCGGGCGTGCAGCATGAGTAATGGCGGGCGCGGATGCACCCGAATCCTGATAAGGGAGAATAATAACTTGTCAAAGATATATATGATATGTGTTTGCTTTCCCAACGGAATATCTATGGGGCTAATTCATCAAGCCGGCGGGCTGGCTGGAGACCCAGGGAAGGAGGTGAGGACGAACACGTGACAGCTGGAACCCTGGCAGCAGCGTAGGCGCCGAGGCGGCCTGTGCGGGTCACTGGCCCCTCGGGCTGGAAATTCTCCAGGGCCCTTGCATGAGCGAAAGCACAAGCCTGGCCCTGTCTCTGGGATTTAACCAACCCCAGTGCTCCTGCTCCTCTCAATCTGGAGGTCAGAGCAGGTGGCCCGCGGGATCACCGCTTCCCGCGCTCTCTCATTCTCTCTCTCCTTCCCCTGATGCAGTCAGTACAAAGCCGATGCTTCAGGGAGCTGGAAGGGATCTGCAGGGCTGCTCCCCAGCAAGGCAACGCCGCGTGGCTCCCCTGATCCATGCCTCTCCGTCAGCCTCGCCCTGCCCCAGCGTCTCGCCTACAGGCAGCACTTGGGCTGCCCAGCAGCCACAGGAAGGTCCCCGCTGTCTGTGCCTTGGTGGCCACAGGGCATAGCACTTCCTTCCGGTACCTCCTCTGCCTTCTTCCTCTTTGGTCACAATATAAGAATATTTTTTAAATTGATGTGCAGTGCTACAGGCCTCCCTCACATCTCCTAGAGGTCTTCCTGTCCCTGACAGCCACACCCGGAGCCAGAGACCAACCCTCAGGAGGGTCTTCAAGGTCTTAGAAACACCCTAGCACACCGTCCCAGCACTGCCAGCTTCCAGACTCCACCCCATCCCGGTTCCCTGGCCCCAGGGCCCCTGGCTGGGCATCATCCACTGTCCCCACCTCCCGCCCTTCCATGTGCACCAAACACCCCCTGTCTGTGTCCCACCAGCTCATCTGGCAATGGGCAGAGCCCCTAAAGCAGCACCAAGGATGCATCATGAGCAGAAGAGGTGAGGAGCCTGTCGGGCCCACGCGGCTGGACCACTGAGAGCATCGCCGCTCTGCCCGCCTCTGCCCCTCTCTGGCCCAGCACCAGGAGGTTAGCTCATGCCCCAGCTCAGGCCCTAGGGCCCCGCCCTATTAGTCAGAGCTGGTGCCAGGATGTTGTCAAATGTTTTGACTTGCACCTCTGGGTAGCACATCTGTAAGCCTGTCCTGTGGGAATTCAAAGAGAGCTGTTGTGTGCAAGAATTACCACTGGCTCCCTGCCTCCCTTCCTTCCTGCTCTCTCCCTCTCTCTCTCTCTCCCTCTGTCCTTTCTTCTTTCCTCCCCTCATCCCTTCCTTTTCCCTTCCTTTCTTCCTTCTCTCCCTCCTCCCTCCCTCTTCCCCACTTCCTGTCTACATTCCTTTTTCTTCCTTTGCTCTTTCCTCCCCTTCTTCCCTCCCTCCCTCCCTCATGCTTAAGGCCTAGTCTCCACCCCACCATATTGCCCCCTCCCTACCCTCTGGCTTGGGCACAGAGCTGAGACCCACCAGTCCTCATGGTCCTCCTCATCCAACCATGACCCATCTCCTGGATCCCAATGATCTTGAAATATGGAGACCAGCCTCTCCCCTCCCCGCTCTGGCCCCAAGGGGCACTGAGAGCTCACTCCCCTCTCTGCTGCCCCACCCTTTCCCTGACCCCTGTACCCCCTACGCATAGAGAGGAGGCCCAGGGCTCTAGGGCACCAGACTGTCCCCGACAACTCCAAGGCATAGGAAAAGGTAGAGAAAAGGGGGGCCATGCCTCCTTCCAGTGCAGCCTGGAGCAGGAAGCAATTAACTTGGCATTTTCAAACAAGGGCAGAGGAAGCAGGAGCCACAGGACTGAGTCAGCACATCGGAGGCAGGCGCCAGGCGGCTGGCTCAGCTCGTTAGCAGGATGGGCTGAGCCAACCAGAAACAA
>PVKN010042821.1:0-10362 GCA_004027915.1 Capromys pilorides | reverse complement strand
AAAACATCCAGCTTCCTTTGGTGGCCTATATGATAATTCTTGAATTTATTGAAACACATTCTCAGTTTGCCAAAGATCTATGCAACTCAGATTTGCACAGAAAATAGCATTTAAAATTTCACTTAAGATTGATCTGCTCTTCCTTACAAGCTTCTTTTGCTTATGGAGGAGACTTATCCTTTACATTAATTTAAATCATCCCTCTAGATGCTATTCTTTTTCATTGTTTCTAAATTTATTCATTTATTTATTTGTTTATTTTTGGTCTTTTGGAGATAGGATTTCACTATGCAGTTTAAACTGGCCTCAAACTCTCAGCGATGCTCCTGCCTCAGCCTCTGGAGTACTCGGACTACAGGCATGTGCCACCACACCCTGCTCTGGATGCTGTTCTGGAACAGTCAGCCTCTGGCAGGGTTGCTCCCGAAGCTCCATCTCAGACTCTACCCCTCCTCCTGCCTTTCTGCAGGATGGTGGCAGGGAAGTGGATCCAGGTCTGTGGCTGGTGCCCCACAGCAGCAGCTGGGACTCTGGGTCTGCGTGGCTGTTCTTGATCCTCCCTGATCTCTGTGGTTTGCCCTGGTCTGCTTGGCCCAGCTCCCAGCCTCTGACTTCAGCAAGGTGGGATGATAGGGTTGCCCTGGATGTTCCAGGCCAGAAGTTCTGCTTCCTAGTAGCCAGGTGTTCTGCTTACTTGACGCAGCACCGAAGAGCCCTGGACTGGGTGGCCTGTGACAGAGGCCACATGGAGCCTGATGCTCACCTAGGAGTCAGAAAACAGAGGCCTGAGGAGCTGTCACTTGGGAGTAGGAGCGTCCAGTTGTATTTTGGGCCATTACGTGAGCCCCTTCTGCTACCTATCTCAAACCCCTCATACCCTCCGTGGGTATCCCAGATTTGTTGAGAGGACTGTGGCCAGAGAAGCAAGCCAGGATTGGCTATTCCTGCCAGGAGGAGCCAGAACGGCAAGTGCAGCCAGAAGGAAGCTGAGGGCATCAGCCCAAATGCAGCCTGGAGAGGCTTGCCCCAGTCTGCCTCCTGCACTGGGTCACACAGCAAGTGCTAAGAAGGCTCCCACCTACTGGACCAACAGAGCCGGGTCCCACACAGTATATGAAGGGGAGAGTGTGTGTGTGTGTGTGTGTGTGTGTGTGTGTGTGTGTGTGTGCGTGCGCGCACATGCATGTGTGCATGTGTGTGTGCATATGTGTATCTGTGTATGTGTGTATGTGCATGCATGTGTGTATATGTGTGTGTGCATGCGCACATGTGTGTGTGTGTGTCTGTGTGTCTGTGTGTGGTGATTGCTGAATGCTCATCAATATGCTGGTGCTAGGGGCTGGGGAGATAGCTCCGTGGCACAAGTGCCTGCCTGGCAAGTGCAAAGTCGTGAGTTTGAACCCCAGTCCTGCAAAAAAAAAATGCTGGTGCTAACTGCTGAACTGTTTAGGTTCCAGGCTCTAGCTCAGAGCCTTTGAAGATCTGAATCTGTCTTACTAAAATGAGCTGTTCTTAATTGGAAGCTCAGCTCCCAGTGATAGCGCTCACTCAGCCGTTAGCCGTTCCATGATCTTCGTCAGATGATCATCTCTGTTTAGCTCACACTCCAGTGACAATGCTGAGCACTACTGTAGGCAGGCCAGCCCCTGGGCCAGATCCACAGATGACAGAAGTGGGAAGGACTTCCGTCTTTGTGCCTGAAGGGGGAAGCAGACATAATTGCAATCTTATCTGTACTCCTTCCAACAACTGGGAGGGTGAGGAGAGCCCACCTCCAAGGCCTTGCTGCAGAAATATAAGCTCAGAGTACTCAAGGCCACTGGGGTGGAGGGTGGGGGGCTGGCCTAGATCCTGCTGTAAGGCTGCCCTGCCTCTTGCCCTGCTGCTTCCAGGGTCTATCGTGAATCCTCTGCACCCCGTGGAGACCTGTAGGGAAAGTTGTGCTGGATCCTGCTAGCTCCTGGCTGTGGTCCAGCATGAGCTCTGTGCTGGGCAGAAAACCAGCAGCTCTTGGTTCCCAGAGGGCCTCCCTCAGGGCCTTTCAGCTGATGCCTGAAGGAGACAGTTCATGCTGGCCCAGCTGGGCACTTGGAGCTGGGCCTGACCAAGGCATGTGACCAGAGATAGAGCAAGCCACTCGAACATCGCGAACCTCCGTGGGAATCAGAAGCTTCATTATGTACAGAGAGGATCTGGCAAAGGGTTCTGCTGAAAAGCTTTAATCATGGGACTAGTACAGGCTGTATTTTTGTTTGTTTGTTTTGGTACCAGGAATTGAACTAAGGACTTTGTGCTTGCCAGGCAGGTGCTATGCTGCTGAGCTACCTCACTGGCCCTATGGGCTGAGTTAAAGAGAATAAGGCAGGGTTATCAGATCCTACAAATAAAAATAAGAGATATATTTGTATTTCATATAAACAGTGACTATTTTTGCATACATATAACATACTCGAAACTGTAATATTTGGATCATAATTATATTAAAAAGTTAGTCCTCATTAATCTGAAATGTTAATGTAACCTGCACCCTGTGGTTTTCCACCTTGGCAACAGCAGGTAAAGGACATCCAAGTACTAGCACCAGCAAGAAGCTAGGCCCTGAGTGGACACTGCAGGGAGCCAGCAGCCTGTAGGCCTCTGGGGGCCAGGATAAAGGCAGTGTGGTGCAGCCAGTGCCGAGGTCAGCACCGCAGCAAGGAGTAGTGGGCAGGAGGAGGAGCCAGTGTCCTGCGTGGTTCTCTCCAGCCTCCAGCTGCCTCCTGCGTCTCCCATGATGCAGTCCTCAGAGGGTCCAGATCTGGATAGAGAGACAGGGCTGGCGGGCAGATCCCTGTCTGCTCTGTCTTCTGCAGGCAGTTTGGATTAGCCCCATTCTTGCCTCCTTTTGATCTTTTTGGCACTTCAGGAATCTTAGTTTTTCCTTTCTGATCTCCTGGAATGTGCTCACAGCTCGCTGCAGAAGACTCCTGGACCAATGAGCTCACTGTGACTCCATCCATCTTCAGGGCCTTTGCTCGAGGCTTCCTCTGGGAGCCACAGAATGCTAGCTGGAAGAACCTTCAGGGCATCTGTTCTCAGTCTCCCAATGCTGGGCTTGACAGGAGGGATTTCCAGGGCATCCTTAGTTACTTGTCCAGCTGACCTACACACACTGGCCTTTAGGGTCCAGGTATTGTCCCTGCCAAGAAGCCACCGAGGGCTGCCCAGTCTGACCTTGCACATGAAGCTGTGGCTTTCTTCTTTCATCACTGCTTGCCATGTTTGAGCTGCTGCCTGGCTGGGAGTCCTTTCCCCTGACCAGAAAGCAAGGATTTTTTTCTTAGCTTTCCCTTCAGCAGAGTGCTGGGAATGTGAACACAATAATTTTGTTTTTTTAAATTACAGCCCTTGATTATAGTTCAACGATTTAATTACAGTTATTAAATAACTAAAGATCTGCCTAGCCTGATACTTACAGCATAATAGGAGAAAAACCCACACAGGCTTTGGAATCAGATAGCCTGGGTTTATGTATCCTTTTTTAAAAAAAAAAAAAAAAAAGTTAAGTCTTTGTTGAATTTACTTTAGTAAAAGAAATTCTTACTGTGAGTCCCATACAGATTGGGGTTCTGTCCTGGTGGAGCAACAACCTCTCTGAAGGACCTTTAAACTTCTTTAGGTCCTGACCACCTCCCTACTCACAGTAGCACCCCTGCAACATTGACTTCTCTATAAAGATTAATTTTAAATCTAAGTCAGGGCTATTGAGCATCTTGTTTCTCCAAGTCTGCTGTGCTACTGCACTCGGGGTGCTGGGAGGCAGAGTTCTGTTTTCTGTGCATGTGTGAGTTTGGAGGAGAGGAGACAGGTCAGGAGTTACTATGAAGTTCTCAAAGGGATCTGCAGCGCTATAAAAATCAAGACTCATCAAGCTGGGATGTGGTTTCCCTACTCCTCTAAACTACCTGAAAGCACCATGCCAACCCCCACCACTCTTTCAGGGCTGGGGAGTGAACCCAGGGCCTCCACAGCCCTTTCTAAAAATGTGAGACTGAGTCTCAATATGTTGCCCAGGCAGGACTTGAACTTGTAATCTAAAGCCAGATGTGGCGATGCAGACCTGTAATCCCAGCACTAGGGAAACTGCCACAAGAGGATCACTGTGAATTCAAGACCAACCTAGCCTACAAAATGAGTTCAAGGCCAGCCTGAGCTGCATAGCAAGACCCTGTCTCAAAAAGACAAAAGCTAAATGATTGATTGATTGATTGATTAATTAATTAATTAATTAAAATAAAGAACTTGCAATCTGGCTGACTCTGTCTCCCACAGTGCTGGGTTTACAGGTATATATAACTGCCCCTAGCTCTGAGCAGCATTTTGAACCAGAGATCACAGCTCCAGTGTGGGTGACACAGGCTCCGTGTGCTGGTGGAGAAGGCCAGGGGTCTGTATCCTTTAAAAAGCCTGCTACAGTTTGGATCTCAAATCTTCCTCCAAGGCATGGTCCCAGCCCCTGGTGCTAGTGGGAGGTGGAGAAAACTTTCTGAGCTGCTGCTTAGCAAACGGCAGTTCGAGCAGAGCAGGTCCATGCAGAGGACTTATAGACTACAGCCCCTCCTTGTCTCTCTTGTTTCTGGGAGGCCAATGATGAGCATCTTCCTCTGTCACCCACTCTTGCTGTGATGTGCGGCTGCACCACAGGCCCAAAAGCAATGCAGCCCAGTGGCTATGGATGGCAACTGTGAGCCAAGAGAAATCTTTTTGCTTTTTAAGTTGATTTAAGTCAGGTATTTTGTTAGAACTCTCTAGGTGACTTGGAAATCAGCCAGAAGGATGGAAACTCTGGCCCTGTTGTATGCTCCCCAGACTGACCTAAATAAATGTCTCTTGGGAATTCACTAGAAAGGCAGATTCCCCAGCTCCATCCACCCTACCACATGGATGAGAAACTCAGAGGCAAAGTCCAGGGGTCTGGAGTGTAGCCAGCTCTCCAGTGCTGCTGGCGTACTGCTGTTTGAAGGCTGAGGGTATCCAGTGTCCTCTGACTCTGAGGAATTCTCCTCCTAGTCAAGTAGACCATAGCAAGGCCATCTGATTTTTTTTTAATTTTAATTTTTTTTAATTTATTTGTTTGTTTGTTTGTTTGTTTCTTTGTGGTGGGGCTGGTGTAGCATGTGGTGCCGGGGATCGAACCACAGTCCCTGTAGTTGCCTGAGCTTTTCTAAGCAGGTGCTTTAGACCACTGAACCATCTCGCCAGCCTGACCATCTGATTTTTTAAAAACAATGACAAAGATTTTTCAAGAAAATAAATGTGAAAGGGGCTAGGGAGTTAGCTCCGTGGCACAAGTGCCTGCCTGGCAAGTGCAAAGTCGTGAGTTTGAACCCCAGTCCCACAAAAAAAAAAGGAAAAGAAAGAAAGAAAGTAAGAAAGAAAGAAAATGAAAGTGAAGAGTGGGAGAGAAACTGGCTCTGCCGAGCATGCTTGGGCTGCATAAAAAAGGAAAAAGCAATAAAAGTATACCCCGGAGGAAGCAAGGCCTTCGTGTGCTCAGCACTCTGGCATGCACGCTCTTCGCTGTGCACTGTGACTCAGCTGACCTCTCTGCTGTGGACACCTTGGAGGAGGCCAACCCCTAGCACGCTACTATCCCACTGCCTGGGCCCACCCTCTTTGGCTCTGACTGACCCCCGGGGCAAATGCACTGCCTGCCTGCCTGGTTTGGTTCTAGTGGCTCCCGGGGTTCTATTTTTGCTCAGTGTGGCCCTGGAATGTGAGCCAGCCCAGGAATTTGAGGGTAGGTCACGCCCTGGAGTAATACAGAAACAGCTATCTGTTCTGCAGCACTGCTGACTTGCTCTGACCTGCTGCAGCAGCTGTGTGCTCATTAGCAAGCACAAACACAGAGGGATGTGAAGCAAATTCCAGCTCAAGTCCTTCCTCTCTGAAATGTAATCATCTTCTAGGACCACGGACAGTGCATGGTCATTGGCCCCTGCCTTTCGCTGCCTGGATTCAACACAACTGTATCACCTGGCCCTGGACAGTTCCGCACACTTTGTTTTCCGTAGCTTGCGATGTGGTCACATTCATCTCCACTGGTCCTGGCCAGGTGCACCAAAGACAGAGAACTAGTAGGATGCGTGAGTGCCTAGGGAGGCTTATTTTAAGGAATTTGGTCTGCTGGCCAGGTCAGCATCTGCAGGGTAGAACTGATCATTCAGAGATCCAACAGCTGCTCTATGGGTTGCATTCAAAGGCCATCTGCTGACTGTTTAATATGTTATTTTTAAAAAACAGTTCTTTTACTTTAACACATGTTGTATAGCAGTTTGGTACCAGGGATGTGGCACTAATATATTTTTACATTCCTGAAGGAAACCTTTTAGATAAAATACCATAGAATGTCTGGTGCAATATGCCCACCCAGAAACAAACCACAGTGAAGGCATGGGGGTTGTCACCTGTCCTAACTTTCCTCTTCCACTCCCACCCTGTGAAAATCCTCAAGCTTTGGTGGCTCAATCTAGGTACATCTATAATTTCTTTCATGTGTTAAAGGCTACAGGTTTTCCCAAGTATCATTATTACATTATAAGTGCAGCATTGAAGGCTCATTTTTGGTGATGAAGAAAAGAAGGAAAAGAGGGAGAGAGGGAGGAGAGGGAAGGAAGGAGGGAGGAGGGAAGGAAGGAAGGGAGGGATTGAAGAAAGGAAGGAAGGAAGGAAAGAGAGGCAGATCTGCCCCAAAGACAACTGAAGTGTCTGCTGAGCAGTGGACAAATGTTAAAGTTCTTAGAGTTCAGCTTGAGGTCAAACTTCTATATGGACATGAGGAAGCATTACTGGGTTTTGAGGTGCTGGGGTCTCCTTTTGGAGATGGTTTCTAGGTTCTTTCTGTTCCAAGCATTTGATCAAGACCAACACAAACAATAGTAACATTTTATTAGAAGTAGGAAAAAAAAAATCAGTCTCTGCAGAGTGAGTTTGGGCCAAATAAGAGTGGGAGAAGAAATACACGCTACAGCATGGGGGAGCCACGGAGGGGAGCATGGGGCAAAGCTCCGGGTGCACTGTCCTCTTAATATAGGGGAAGTAAATATAACTCCCCACCGGCAGATGTCAGATATGTCAAATTCATGTATCCCAAAATAAAAAAGTGCATTCCAGAAAATGATGGAGGTTAAGAGTAGGAAAAATTTGAAAGGGATAGCCCCTGAGAGACAGGAAGGGACCCGAAAGTGGAGTGCCAAGGAGCCCACTTCTCAGAGGAAGTTCATAGAGCAAAATCACGAGCTGGGTACACTGTGGCTCCAAACCGTGGGCACCAATCGGATTACCAGTAGAGCCCCTTAGGAAGCAGTCGTGGAGCAAGTGCTCGTGGGAAGAGCACAGACCTCTCCTGGAAGGATGGGCCAGAGGTCCTGGTCGCTCACCTGGGTAACTGATGGCTGGCCAGCCTCTCTTGCTTCCCAAGGGATAAGTGGTAACACCTTGCCCAACGAAGGCTGGACCACACCAGCCACCTCGGTGGGTGACCAAGATCTCTGGATTCATCCCTTCCTGAAAAGTTCTCTGTTCTTTCTGTGGACACTTGCTATGTGAGTTGCTTCTCGACTGGACCAACATTGTGTAAGTAGCTACACTTGTAAACTTACTGGTTGATCCGGAGCTTTGTCCCACAGTGTACCCACCTCGTAATTTTGTACCCACCTCATGATTCTGCTCTGTCAGACTCCCTCCAGAAAGCAGGTTCATTGACAGCCCATTCAGGACTCTCCTGTCTCTCAGGAGTTGGGCTTCTCCCTCAAAATATTTTCTACTCTTAACCTCTGTTGTTCCTTAGAATTCATTCTTTGATTTGGGGGAACATGAACTTGTGCATTGGACAAATAACAGGTTGGATGTTATAATATCTCCCTAGGGTATTCCCTCTATCATGCCTGTATCATGAGGTAGTATGAACACTGTGCCCTGCTCATGCTGTCTTTTCTTATTTTTTATTTTTTTCATGCTGTCTTCTAAGCCTAAACTATCTTTCCTCTGCTGTGGCCCATCTAGGGGCCTTATAGAGTTAGACCCTGGAAACTTTCACTGGCTTCATCCCACATTGTGTCGTTTCATGTCATCCTTTTGGAAGTTTAAGGTAAGGGCAGGGCCAACAAAAGGAAAGTTGTGACAGACAGAACGAACTAAGAGCATTGGATGGAAAGAGTGAGAAACAGACCTCTGGCCAGCAGCGGAAGTGACCGTGAGGCTAAAGAGAAGCCAGTTCAGAGCAGAAGTGACAACAATGACTCCATTGCTCCTTTTGTCTTTTTATCCACCGAACTGCTTTTGTCTTTCCCAAAAGTAAGGATGGAGAATGTGTCACAGAATGGTTTCCCAGAACCAGGACTCCCTCAAAGCATTGGATCTGTGGAGAGAAATGGAGTTCCTGGGCCTTGGCTACCGCAGGGACAAAAACTTTCACATAAATCGTGCATGCCCCTGGCCTGGCTGTAGGCAGGGAGGGAGTGGCCAGCTCCCCCATCCGGCAAAGGCCCCCAGATTGGTCAGAGACTCAACAGCTCCATCCATGAGAGGTCTTGAAGTGACCTTCTGGGCCTAATTTCCCTGGGCATCTGGCTTTCTGAGGCGCCAAGGTTACTGTGATTTCTGTTTTATTCTTGATAGCTTCCTGAATTTTCAGAATATCTGTTCTCATCAGGATGTTTCCCAGTCCCCTCTCTTGGCAACCCCTCACCCCACCTCCTCTGCCCACCTGACTCTCCTGTGGGGTTCCCTAATGTTCAGGCCATCAGATACTGCTGATGTTGCTGGGAAATGTGCCGTGGCTTCAGGACCCCACATGACCATGACTTGACTCCCTGCAGGATGCTGCGTGGGACCCCCTAAGCCTCACTGTTCCAGGAGAAGGAAGCTTTGCCATGGGGCCCTAAAGCTGGAGCCAGTACCTCTCTGAGCTCTGGGGAAGCCCATATTCCACAGTATCCTATGAGACAACTGCAACCATTGAGGACCGCAAGGTGTTGGACAAGGGAGTAGAGATGGGTGGTGGGCACTGTGACCTTCAGCAGTGCCTCCTCTTTAAGGGCTGGGAATTCCAGTCATTCACACTGGTTACAGCTGGGCCTTCCCCTGAGGATATACTTTGCCCTGAATTGAAATGCTTTCCCAGGGCTCCTGTGTCCCCCACCAGTCCCAGCCACTGATCCAGCTGGGTCTTGGCTCCCCCTTTCTCCCTGAGCTCTGCAGAAGGAGCACACTGGTCTCCTCTGCTCTCTTACTTCCATTCTGGGTAAAGGCAGCATAGAACATACTTGAGAAACTCGCAGGGTAGGGTGCAATGAGGCAGACACTGGGGCTCCTGACCCAGTCTTCTCTGCCTGTCTTTCAGGCTCTTGCGGGTCCCAGGTGGCCACAGAGCCCAGGATGCCTTCCTGGCCTTGAGAGACGACTTAGCAAGCCTACTCCCAGATCCATTTCCTTCCTGTCCTTGGCCAGCAGGTCCTATTGGCACCCAGTGTCTATTCTTTTCAGGCCAGCCCAGTGTCAATGGTCTGTGCTTTCATACAACATGCTCTGTGCAAGAGCATGGGCTGGGCAAAATCCCTGAGGCTTCAGGCCTAGTGGCCTAAGGTGGCCTTTTGTTTAGACCCATCCTCCTCCAGGTTGGAGGAAAAAACCTTTCTCTTCTGTGCACCTTTCATAGGCGCCCCCTGCGGGACACCGGCACCATCTCTCCACAAGTTGGAATGTATCAGATGCAGCAGGCCTGCTTAGCCTAAGTCTCTCTGGTAGACCTGCCTCAGGATGGGCTGGCTGGCTGCCCAGGCTGGGGAAGGGAGAAGACAGATCAACACATAGTGATATCACAATCATTCAGCTCTCCACCTGTGCCAGGAAATCTGACTCCTGAACCAAATATTTTTGGATCTGTGGGCTGGGAATAGAGCGCGAGTGAATGCAGACATCTCAGAGGGAGCATGCAGTCCTGAGGGGCAGGAGGAAGTTTGTGGGAACCCACATAGTCATGGACATGAATTGCTGTAGCCTCTGACATGAGTGAGCTAGTGTCCGTTTATTAGCATCAAATAGCATCCTTAGGTTACAGTTTGATCTTTCCAGTCTTACTGTCATATATTTAAGTGACGTCATAGAAGGTGACTTCAATCCCCTTCCGCTATGCATAAACATATACATTTCCCCTCATATACAGTTACATTATAGTTTTAATTAGATCGATATTTTGTCTTTATTGTTGTGATCAATGACATTCACAGCTGAATGACATAATTTACTAGAGGAAGTTTTTCTTGCTTGTTTATTTTTATGTATGTCCTGAAGTTGATCATCACTTTGTTCATTTTTTTTTTT
>PVKN010042820.1:0-10334 GCA_004027915.1 Capromys pilorides | reverse complement strand
AAAGCCTATTAGAATCACAACAGACTTCTCAACACAAACCCTCAAATCAAGGAGTGGTTGGGGTGAGGTAGTTCAAGCCCTAAAAGAAAACAACCTCTAACCCAGATTTATGTATCTTACAAAACTATCTTTCAAAATCAGTGGGAAAACAAGATACTTCTAGGCCAAAGAACTGAAGAAAATCTATAGCATTCCTTTGTATTTAACATCTTTCACAATAACACCCAAAACATGAACTAACTTGAGAAATCAATCATTATTATAGTACTCTGAAAAAGGAGAATGAAGAGGATATCAGAAAATGGAGAGCTATCCCTTGTTCACAGATAGGAAGAACCAACGTAGTGAAAATTGCTATACTCTCAAAATTGTTATACAGATTTAATGCATTCCCAATCAAAATACTATTAGCATGCCTCACAAACTAGAGAAAACATTCCTAAAATTCATTTGAAATCACAAGAGACCTAAATAGTAAAAACAGTTCTGGGCAACAACGGCAAGACAGGGGGCATCAGAATCCTTGACATGAAGTTTTATACTATAAAGCTATTGTGATAAAAAACAAAAAACAAACAAACAAACAAACAAAAAAAAAAACCACAGCATGGTACTAGCAAAAAGGCAGATCTGAGGATCAATGAAACAGTTTAGAAGATGCAGAAACCCACTCAGCCCCTTATCTTTGACAAAAGAGCCAAATAACTTCGATAAAAGAAAGCCTTTTTAATGAGTGATGCTGGAAAAACTGAATTTCCAAATGTCAAAATCTACAGCTATACCTATGTCTATCACAATATACTAAACTAAATGTTAAAACAGAAACACTAAATCTGCTGGAAGAGGGAATAGGCAGAGAACTCTTACAGACATAGGTATAGGCAAAGATTTCATGAACAAAACTCAGATCCCATAGGAAGACTCAAAGGGAATTATCAACTGAAGTCACATCTTACTAAAAAGCTTTTGCACAGCAAAAAAAAAAAAAAAAGATCACCAACAGAATGGAAAGATAACCCATAGAGTGGAGAAAAAAATTTAGTTATCTCTCAGATAAAGGTCTTATATCTAGAATATATAAAGAATTGAAAAATATAAGATGCCCAAATTCAAAGAATCAATCCACAAATGGGCATCTGAGATGAATACACACTTCTCAGAGGAAGAAATATAAATGGCTATGAAAAAATGTTCCACCTCCCTGGTCATTCAAAGATGCAAATTAAAAATGCTAAGATTCCATCTCACTTCAGAAAGAATGGCTATCATCCCCCAGTCCCACCCCCACCCCCCAAATAATCAACCAATAACAAATTCTGGAGGCGCTGTGAGGAAAAAGAAACCCTTCTCCACTGTGGAAATCAGTATGGAAATTCCTCAAAACCTAGAAATAGAGGTCCCATTTGACTCACATATTTTTCCTTCTGGATATCTTCCTGGAGAATTAAAAACATCATACCACATTGATATAGTGCACCCATGTTTATAGTAGCATAAATTGTTAATAGCTAAATCTGGAAAAACTCAAATGCCCATCAACAGAGGAACAAATAAAAGATATGTGGTGTTTTTATACAATGGAATGTTAGTCAGCTGTAAGGGAGAATAAACAAGACATTTCTAGGTAAATGGATGCACTTTGAGATCTTACTCTTACGTGAAATAAGTAGGACACATATGTGTAAATATAACATTATTTCCCTGGTGTGAGAAATTGAAAGAGTTAATAAGGACCTATATGTAAAATGGATATTGCAGAATAGGAAGAAATTGCTCAAAAGAGAAGAGGAACTATGGAAGGGAAAGGGGGAAAGGAAGGGAGAAGGAAAAAATATTTTAAGAAGGATAAAATGGAAAGAAAGTTTTGTAAACATGGAGTACAAGAGGAGTTGAAGAGAGAGGAGGTTGGGAAGAAAAAGAGGAATCAAAATATATCATAGACAAGTACAGATTAATATGATCCTTATGATATCTAAATTGTATCAATAAACTTGATTTAAAAAAAAGATTCACGTAGAACAGCAGGGCTTCTTTATGAAAGTAAAACTGAGCTGCTACTGAGTGGCAGTATTATAGGTAGCACTATACATTAGTCCATCTCTGTAGGAAACAGATGGCATACTCAAACTAGGTAATTTTATACTTTACAATCTATAGTACTATGTATTTATAAAAATGTAGGTAGATGTTAAGGAAAGTAGCAGTATTCTAGGGCTAGTAATAGGCCAGGCCTAAGCCTAAAAGGAAAACAGAAGGAAAAAGTACCTAAAACAAACAAAAAGGAGCTCAATGGAGATGGTATCCTCATTCTCCTGGTGAGTTCTACAGTCAAAGCCTCCCCATTAGCCAATCTCAACCTGGAACCACAGGACAAGGAGTCAATTGATGCAGTCTGTGTAAGATTATAGGCTTCTTCTTGTCCCTACCCCCATCTTCATCCCAGCACCAGGCAGGGTAAAGAAAAAGCACAAAAATAAAGGTAAACCACAATGAACAGGGACTGAAATGTGTCAGAGAGCAAGAAAGCAAGTATAAGCCTTAATTCTTCAATCTACCATATTAATTTGCTCTCCCTAAAGTCCAGTAATAGCACTTTATAATGGAAAACACTTTGCAATGTTGGAAGGACACTATAGCTCTGTAAATATACTCAGTGAAGCAGGGAAGTGAGGGACAGATAAAAAAGCCAATGGGTCAGGAAATTTAAAAGTGCTTATATAAAACATCCTCAAAGTGAAAAGTGTCTAGAGGGAAAATACATACTATATGCACCTTTATGAAACTGCTGTACTTGAATGCCTAGCAGGGTTTCAGAGACAAGCTTTGAAAGCAGCTGACATTGTTTTAATGGACATGAGCTCAAATATAGAACATGGCTGGCCTCAAAGTCCAACAGAAGTATTTTTCAGTTGTGTAGCTCTCTATTATGCAGCACTATGTACTTCACAGTAGCCAAAACAAGTAAGTATCCTCCACGTACATTCTCTTTTCATAGTGCAAAATAGAGACGTACTCCTGATAGAAAAATCTATGCCCCAACGTAGAGACCCAAATCTAACAGCAGATTTAAAAGCAGTGTGAGCACTACAATATTTTCCTATGGATTGTCAGCCTCTCTTCCCAAGTACTTGTGAAAAACCTATCATCATCTGCAAACGGCTATAAACTCCTATTCCTGCAAGCTATCATTTTCTTTCAGCAAGAGCTCTAGAAGTAAAAAATTTCACATATGTTGGACAGCACTTCCTCCATCTTGGGCTAACTTCCTTCTAGAGGAAAATCACAAAGAACTTGGAGTTCAGCCTTACCAAAAGCGTTTTCTAAAGTCCTCATAGGAATGAAATGAACGAAGGATTCATGGTCAAGTAAATTGGGAAAATAATGGTTGAGATCCATCAAGTTAACTACGTTGTCCTTAAAGATGACCTTTTGAGAGCTTTTAGCACCAAAAGTAAATGGTGACTGTACAAAAGAAAACCATGGTATGCAAAGACTTCCAAACTTCATTGGCTAAAGAACATCTTTTTTTCAGCAAGCACTTTACAGGACAGGTGTGCTTCAGGATACACTTTGGAATCTGGATTACAAAAGAAGAAACAGGGTACTAAGAAGTGAAGTATCTTGCTCAAGGCCTCACGATTGGGTATGGCTGCCTCCTAATTCCAGCAACACTAAAATTTAGTGTCGACTTTTTATATAACCTTATAGACCTAAGACATTTCAACTGTATTTCTATAGACTAAAGGATGCTACCATTTTCTTTTTTCATAATAGGGTATCTGTCCTCACTGACCATCCGTCTCTGCTTCTAATTTTAATTGCATTTTTCAGAACTCTATCTGATTCTAAGCTATCTTGTACGTGTGTGTGTGTGTGTGTGTGTGTGTGTGTGTGTGTATGCGACAATGCCAGGAACAGCATGCAGATTTCAGAAGGGAACACGGGATGGCCTTGTGCTTCATTTCCTTTCCCAGATTAGGCTGGACATGATCTTATCCTATCTCCTATCTGCTACAATGCCTAGCCTCCCCTGCTACCCTAGTTCCCAAAACTTTTGCACTTGTTTTGATGAGTTAACATTTTAAAAGTTTACGCTATAATTATTATCTCCATCAGCTCTTCTAGTACATTCACTACATTTCTGCAGCATATGCAAGATCTTCCTGATGCCTCTGACAGTTAACTTTAAAATTACTACAAATGTTTAGTGTCTTTAAAGTATTTTATTTTCTGTGAACTTTTTGGGGGGTCATGTGCTGCTTTCCCTAAGCATGACGGAAATTTATTTCTAATTAGAAGACTGCCTATAAAATGAATGGTAGCTTTTACACAATAGCAAAGGCACTGGAAATGAAGAAAACAGGCAAGGAAATAGGTTTGTGCTTTTAGATGCAGACACCCTGACTTCTCCCTGTCAAATCTGACTGGGGAGTCCAGCTGCACCTCACACTATAGCCATGAAGACAAAATATTCTTGGCAGGAATCACTATCCTTCTGGTCAAGTTGTTTTGAATTAGGCCTCCCAGTACTTGAAATAGCTCTTCACTCACAGTAGATGCTCAATAAATATGTTTTTAAAGGAACACATTATTACATAAAGGAATGAGCAAGTGAACAGAGAAATAACAGGGAAAAGAAGCCTGTAAGGTATGGTATTGGTCTTGGCTTGAACCAAAAAGTTTTGGTTCCATTTGTTTCTTTTCTTATTCTTTGGGATCCAGTTCCTCCAACACATGTTTTTGTACTGAGGACATTCCTCAGATCCCAAATACAGCAGGGGGTACTCTAGTTAGCCATGACTTTAGAGTAATGAACATTTAAAATATTCGCACCTCTTTTCTTCCAAGGAGAATTAATGTCATAGCTGTATTAATAGTAAACCTTGAAAAATGCCTTTAGGAAAGATTTCTAGAGAGTACACTGAAAAAACAATCAGTTCAAACACTGCTCTAAGGCGTTAAATGTGTCTGATTTCATATTTTACATTTGAACTCATAAACAGGCAAAAAGACAGCAGAATACTGCTTTGCCAATTCTAGGAACAATTGTTACTATTCTGTATCTATTTCTATAAGGATAATGTTATGGGTCTGTGCTCACAATAAAACCTTCATTTTAAATCTCTGTGCACTTTATGAATTTCACTCTATCTTAGCTTTTTCCCCAAAGAAGTCACTCAGGTTCCTTTCATACTGCCAGTAAATGGCTCTAGCTTTCCACAGCTGCAGAGGTTTACCATCCTGAGAGATTTTCAATGTTACAATTCATGCTTCCAATCAAAACAGTGACAGAGCTGACATGATTCACTGAGAAGGACTTAACTAGAGACCAGCACATTACTGAGCAAATATTAAACAACTACAGGGAATTTTTAATATGCAATACTTTCTCTATTCATAACAAAAACAAGCCAGAAACAATTTCCTGCACTATAACTAACTGAAATGGAAGCTTATTTTTAAGGTTCCTTGTGCACTGTAGATTTTTCAGGGAAGTAGCCTTCACCTAAGAGAGGCACTGGTTCCTTAAATAACTTCGTCCTTCACATTTCAAATGAAAACCAGCTGTCCTTCCAAACTGTAATAAGAATACCTATCCAGGAGGTCAGGCAGGGCTGGAAGACACCTCACTGCACCAGTGTGAAATGCTTCAAACCTTTTTCCTCTGGGTTACATGTTTGGTCTGCAGTGAATTGTCAGTGACAACCTAGGGCTTGGAATTTAATTCCTTGATGCTTTCATAATATTATTATTTTTCCTCTCTAGGGGTATAAATACACATAATATACTATGAATTAGAGGCTGAAATGGACATTGATTTGCGGGGAGAAAGATTCTGGGAAAACAAATCTGGGGATTTTCCACTGAGAATAAATAATTTTGAAAAGCCAGTTTTAGGGTTTTTCTTTTTAATGGCTTAACTCCTTCTTTGGAATAATCTGAGAAAACTTCATTCCCTGCTTACTATCCCAAAATTTCTAAAAACAACAGTTATAAAAGGCAAAAGTCAAAGGGTCAATGGATCCTAAACAGCTTTCAGGTTCAAGTATGCAATGTCAACAAGAGAAGCCCAGCCCCGTTATGAGTCACCGCTTGAGAAGAGGTTCCAATACATAAAACTAAAGAACTGCATATTCAGTCCTCCGAACTGCCTAACTTACAAATCTCAGGGGAGCACTTGAAATTGAGAAAGGCTGAACATCTTATTAGCATAAACACACAAACATACATACATACAGACAGATACACACACGCGCGCGCGCACACACACACACACACACACACACACATGCACACAGAGCAGAGGGAAAGAAAGGGAAGCAGATGCAGAGCAGACCACACCGTGTTGCTAGTCAAGCGGGCTGGCTTTCTGGGAGTGCTCCACACACCCCAGAAAAGCTCGGCCTCTTTTCTTGTCTGGGGGCCACTCTAATTGAATTCTGGATGCAGTTCATCTTAAGATTTGAGAAAACATAGCCTTATCTCTTTCATTCCTTTACTCATACAGTATAAAATCTATCATCTGTGCTCCTTTTCACTTGGATCACATTTTGGAAAAGACAAACTTGTACCTTTCTGGTAGTGCTCACAAGCATGTTCCAGCTAGCCTGCAAAAAATTAAGTCTGCATTTATGGAAGTTAATTGACATCTTATTAATTTTGCTAAGATTCTTCTACCTTTCTCCCCCTTCCTTTTTTTTTTTTTTTAAAGAGAGAGAAAGCTAATGAAAACCATGTTTATGTGTTCAAAGGCACAGAGGAAATTCATTACTCTGAGGAATAGCACACTCCACAAGTGAAATGAAAGTAATCTTATTTATGACAGGAAGGGGCCCTCACTAGTCTGAACTGCACCACACTGAGACCATCACAGAGGAAAGAAGCTGCAGAGCTCCACACCAATTCCAAATGGTGGCCTCACTGACAACAAACATATTGTACTTCAATGTTTGAAAGCTGTTAGGAACTCCAGAAAAATAGCCATCTCTTGGAGACAAGGAAAGAAAACCCATTTAGCATGGGTTATTCTTCCTTCACACTTTCCAGTACCTTCCTTGGACTCCTTTTTAGTAAATTGCAAAAGGACAGCACATCAAATCATTAGCCCACATTTATAAAATACTGCCCTGTAAATACAGCTGTGCTACTTTCATGGCCTTAATTTACTTATTAGATGAGTATTACACTGTAAATTCATAGGCTATTTCCTGTGCAAAAAAGTAACAGAACTTCCTAAGTAGCTTACTTTCATTTTAAGTGTCCACGTGTGCCTTTGTAGACAATTCTTCCTTTCCTTTTTAAAATTTCAACAACTACAAGTATGTTTTTTTTTCTTACTATTTTTAGTGGCTTTTTTCTGTGGTTTTGCTTAATAGAAAAAAATCAGTTAGGTCTTTTGTGCTAAAATTCTGTTGGGCAGTCTCTTCACTTTTTCCTCTAGACTACTCATGACTATGTTATGGAATCCTAATTAGCATTATGTGAGTCTTAGCAAGAATAAAATGATTCTGTTTTGTTTATGATATAGCTCTCAGAAACAAGATTTCCTTCAGCAAATGCCTGCCCTCATCATTCCAGCCCTCACTTATACATGAGAGAACAGGCTTCAGGGCAGAAAATAGATTATATAGTTTCCTTATTTAAAAGAATGTGTATTTTCATACTCCAAGAAATCTCCCATGTTTACCACTGAAAAAAAATATTACTGGTTGAATTTGATGCAATTGAACTTTTATGCCCCCCTCCTTCTTTCTTCAGCCTAAAAAGGATCATTAAATAATATCTGGTATTCTAGAGTCACATATAAAGGTGGTACACCAGAGAACCACTGGAAAATAAGTAGCTATCTATTTGATCAACAATTTTTTATTCAGCACTGAGGTGCCAAGCATGGGCTAAGCCCTAGAGAAAAAGACACATTATCTTTACCATGCGTAGGAAAGTAGGGACACACTGTGTCACATCATGATGTGGTAGGTTCTTTGATGCAGAAGATGGGATTTAATGAAAGCAAAGACTTCTTCCTTGTCAAAAAGGACTGGGTCTACAGAATGGCAGTGATGTTTAGGCAAAGTAATGATTTGTATAAAGGTCTGGAAAAGAGAGGTTCATAGTTCTTACAAAGTTCATGTCAGGAATCCACACTAGGGGAAGGTAGAGAGATTATGTCAGTTTGTTTTATTACTAGGAAAATCATAAATCAAGTGTTCCTTCCTAGTCCTGGTCATGTTGACATTTGTAAGTATGGCATGTGACTTTTTTTGTGTGTGTAGATATCCTCTACTGCCATCACAGACACTACTCTCAGAATGGCTCTGCAATATCCAAAAGTGATCCACTGACTCTGGGAATCCCATGAATCCAATCCATGTCGCATTTATCAAGTACCTTATACGCTCTTCACTGTGCATTATCGAATATGTCACATTGCATTAGGCCTTCCCTGAGCTTTCCCAGAGGTCCACAAAGGATTCTCTGCTATTACCACATAGTAAACAATTTTTGCTCTGAGCATATAGTATACAGTAGAAAATTTTACTGGTATAATAATGGCAGATGTTTTAAATAAAAAATAGATATTACAAGCTAATGACTTAGCAAAATACACCAAAAGTCAACAAGTCAGGAGGGAGAGAAGGAGAAGCTATGTCAAAATGTCCAGCTTTGTTATAGAGTCTGTTATTTGCTACCTTAGTTTCTGATTAAGCAATACTTATTATATTTAAGATAATTAAAAAGATTAAGTGAATAAACATATAAAAATTAACTATCTATTCAGGTGTTCAGGTGAAAGGCCATGATGGATTTTATGTCCCTGATTCACCATAGCTGGTCCTTCAATGTCTCTTATTCATTCACTATTTGCTACAGATATACTAGATGTTATACATGGGATTATATAATGGGAACCCAGAGGTAAGGAATACAATGGCTCTGTCTTGTCCCTTGTAGTAAGGGATTAAAATTACAATTAACCTAACCATTGGAAGAAAGAACAGGAGAACAATGGCAGGCATCCTATGGGAAACCAGATCTCTCAAGGGTGTGCCTTAAATCACCAGATAGTTCAGATAAAACTTTTGAAGACTGATCAGCACGTGTCTCCTATCACCATTAGAAAAACTGCTCAAGTAGAGTGCCCTCTAACCCTGGCTGTCTTCCAGGAGGGAATCACAACTCTATGTATATATTTTGTCTTTGAAAACACAGTAAGTCTGAGGAGGGGAGGAATGGAGCACCAAATTGTGATGTTTGAAGTCCCATCTTCCTTCTGTAGTAACTTGTTTGGACCACAAAGAGGCACTCTGGGTTAAAGAATGAAGCATTTCTCTCAAAAGACCCTGTGAGCATCTTACAAAGAGCAAAAATGCATTTGCCTAACACCAGAAGGCCAGCAGCTCTTGTACAAAGACAGATGTTTGTCCAGCACAAAGTACAGATGCTTTTGACCACATTTCCAAAATAAATCTTACTTATGAAAAAAGAATAAATCGAAGGCAGAGACTGCTTACTAGAGGGGTTTCTGATGCTAAAAATAGCCATTTTCTCACTGAGTCACCTGGGGAAATAAAACAAGAAAACAAAACTAAGACATTAAACAATAATAAGAAATAATAAAAATACTGACAAGTTAAACAAAGCCCTAGGAATAGGCACATTTTAAAGGAGAAATCATTGCTGGAAGCACTGCTGATAATATTCCCCTTGGCAATGTTTTTGGATGATCCTATTCAAATAGGAACATTTCCTATTTGATGAACTAAAAAATAATCTCATGTTTGTAACATCATAGCTAGTTGCCATGGAAATAAATCTGCTGTCACAAATTCAGTTTTTCATTGTACTTTTGGATCATACAGGAGAAGAAAGCATGACAATCATATCTGCTCTGTGCTAAGGTTTGCTTTTTCTTTCTTTTTTTTTTTTAGGGCGTAAGTAGATTCTGAAAAACTGGACAAACTATATAGTGTTATAATATCATTTTTAAGAGTCCCCTGAATATCTATTAAATATTTTCAAAACTCCAGTGCTTTAAGACTTTTATCTAGCTATAATTCCTGAGCTCTTCTTTAGCCATTAGTATTACAGTTCTCCTCTGTACCTAACAAAATAAATGAAGGATGCCAGATCAGACTAAGAGGTTAGTAGAAGTGAAAAGAAATATATCTTTGTTTAGAAGGCTTTGTTTTAGATGGATTTTATATGGATTTTTTAAAAAATCTTTTAGGAGAGTTGAAAAAGCCACGAATCTTTCATAACCTTTCCCAATTATTTCAGGATATTAAAAAATGACCAAAATCTTATCTTCCTTTTTGTTGTCATCCATATCCCCA
>PVKN010042819.1:0-10333 GCA_004027915.1 Capromys pilorides | reverse complement strand
TCCCATGAGTTAAGTCCTTTGAAGAGTCCGGCTTGGCTGCCACCTGGAAGAACTCAGACTGGTGGGACTGGGTGAGATGCAGGGCAGCATGGAGCGGAGGACAGCACGGTCCCTCCCCATACACTCTCAGCCTCCCCCCAACACCCTCTCGGCCTCCCTCAGCTCCCTCCCATGTCCTCTGGGCCTCTCCCACCTCAGCATGGCTGGGGAGCTGGGTGGGGGCCCCCTCTCTCCTTCGGCTGGCCTCTTTCACCTCTAGCATGATCCTGGCGACCTCCATCCCTCCAGTGCTATGGACGTGATAGGGCCCCACCTGCCGGGGATAAGGGGGGACCCTAGCAGTGTCCGAGCAGCAGCAGTGCCCTGGGGGTGGCCATGTGCGACGGAGGCTGATACAGATGGGCTGTGTTCCTGACCCCAGGAAGCAATTGCAAGGTCACTGTGGTGCCCCTAAGGTCCTCGGTGAGGCAGAGCCCAGTCTCCCATGACAGGGAGCCAGCCGGATGGCCTTTCCCAGACTCTGGCTTAAGGACAGTGGGACAGACCTCAGGCCCAGTCACTCTTTCTCAGAGACGGCTGGCAGGCTACTCACGTGATGGGGCCCAAAAGGCCAGCAGCCGTGGCCAGCCCTCTTCACAGTGGAGACCAGAAATTGTAAATGCTTCTTCTTTGCTCACTGAGCGAATAAAAGAATATTTATTTATTTATTTTTATTTATTATGTGTTTAGCATGGAGTCTACTGGTCTCACTACACAGATTGGACCCAATGATCCTCCTGTTTTTAGCCTCCCAAGCACTAGGATTACAGGCGTGTGCCACCATGCCTTGTCTCATTCATGCGCCTGGGGCGGGGCTGCATGGCATGCTGGGGATTGAACCTTGGTCTCTGAGGCTGCCTAAGCAGGGGCTTTAGTCCCCTGAGCTATCTGGCCTGCTCTCCCTGAGCGAATAGAACTCGTGTAAATGTAATCAATAACACGGCTCCTAGCATACCTCATCACCCAGGGATCGATTCCACCTCTACGTGGTCTCTCCAACTTGTCCCCTCCTTTTAATCCCATTTGTGCTGCTTCTCCCGGGTGACAGTTTCTCCATCTTTCTGATGTTTACCAGTTCTTTCAGAGCCAGAGTGTCCACCTGCAGGCCGGCTCTTCCTTCTCCTGCTGTGCTTGCTATTCATTATAACCAAACTTTCATTCTAAAACAATTCATCCATTCATGCATGCATTAATTCAACAAATATTGGTTGATTTCCAACAGCCATGAAGAGAGACAAAAGCTAAGCCCCTTGGCTTTGTTCATCTTTTGCCACTGTCCCATGTCTGTGTCTTCAGTGTGTGGCTTCCAATGGTAGCTGGCCACGCTGCAGCTCTGTGGAGCCACTTGGTGACAGCTGGGGCTCTCTGTTCCCTAAGCGGAGCCTTTGATGTAGCCCCAAGTGGAGAGGGGCTGACCCAGCGTTGCTGTCAGACAGAACGAAAGTCTTCAGTGGTGTTGAAACTGGATGGTCACTGGGGAAGAAAGTGACTTTCCTTAGAAGAGGAGTGGGTGCTGAGGGTTCTGACCTCAAGCAATCCGAGCAAGCTGTCCTGCAGCTTCCGGAAGCCTGTGACGGTGTTGGCATGTGGTGGGCAGGAGGGTGGCCCGGCAGGGGGCTCAGGCAGCAGCCCTCAGATGCAGATGGCAGTCTGGGGATTTGTGCCTGGTCCTGGCTCCATCTGCTGCCTTCTCTGGTGGCAAGCCCTAGACCACTCGCAGCCGGTCCCCCAACATGGCCCCTGGGTGGCGCTTGTTCTCCCGTGGCTGGGCCCTGGGCTGGAGTCCCTACTACAGCCCTCGCCGGCTGGGCCTCTGGCCTCTGCCCTTGCTCCTCGGGCCACCTGGTACTCACTGTCCTTGATTTTGGGTTCCCCAGCTTAGGGGCTAATGGACCAGAAGAGCTCTCCTTTTAACAGGGCCAAGAATGATGGCCTTGGTGGCAAGCAGGAGATGGGTGGTGGCACCAGAGAGAAAGTAAGCCCCTTCCCTGCCCAGCCAGGGTGCACACAGGAAGATCCGTTGGGGTTATTTAGGGAAAGAGGCTGGCGAATGGATTAGCTCTCCAGGTCTCTGCCACTGAATCTGCATGGCTCCTCCTTTATCTGTTTTATGTATTTTCTTCATAAAATTTTGTTTGAAAAATTGCATTTCTCTATTAAAAACAAAATTTAAATCTCCTTGCTTTGAAGGACTCAGGGCTTGAGTGTTTGCCCAGATGGAAATTCACAGCAAGTCTGGCCCTGCTCTGCCCCGATCGCTGGCTCTCCGGGCCCCGTGACTCCGCTGGCATCGGGTGTGGGCAGGGAAGCTATTTCCTGACTCTCTGAGCTGATGCTCGGTGATACTGACTGTGTACCACCATGTGCTTCAGCATGACTCACTAACGGGTAAAGTTAATGGAGTTAGCATGGCTGCACGTCTACTGCCAAGGGAGTCAGGGGAAAGGAATCCGTTCTAGAAGGACACAGGACAGGCAGGGGAGCCTGAGCTCCCCTGGCTGCCGAGGGGCACGTGGGAGCTAGGACCACTCGCGTGAGCCTCAGGGGCCCCAGTTCCCAGCAGGATGGTAGCTCGGTGGGCCACTCCCATCACTGCAGCTGTCGCAGGGGAGACCAGGAAATGGGCAGGAAGGCCGGACAGCCAGAGTGAGAGTGGAGTGGACAGAAGGTGAGCCGGTGGTGCAGAAAGGTGGAAGCAGTGGTGACTGAGCAGCTCTGCGAACAACCAGAAAGAGGGAGCAGAGTGGGGAACGGAGAGGAAACGACCAGCATAAGCAGATGGCGACGTGAGAGCGGCTGTGCCTCTGGGGGCTGCCCCGATCAGCCTCCTGGTGCCGTGACAAAATGCCAGAGGACAATGTAAGAGAGGAAAGGTTGGACTGGGTCCGTAGCTGCGCAGGTCTCAGTCCATAGTCAGCAGACTCTCAGGGCAGCGGGAAGTTGCTTGTTTCCTGGCAACCATGGAACAGGGAGAGACAGAGGAGAGGCTCAGAGAGAAGGGGCTGCGCACAGTGTGTGGCTCCCAGTGGCATGCCCACGTGACCTCCTCTCTCCTGCGACCCTCCATCTCGAGTCCCCCTCAGCTCCCAGGGTCATCAGATTTTGGATTCATCACGGGGTGAATCTGCTGCACCTTCATGACTGACTCAACTTCGAAAGCCCCTCCCCGCAACAGGTAAGCTTTGGGGAGCATTTCGGATCTAAACCATCTGTCCTAGTCGTACCCCAAAGCTCATGCTCATCTCATTATGCAAGTTGCACTTAGTCCGCCTCCAGGGTCACCAAAGGCTTAACACGTCCAGCATCGCTCAAAAGTCCAAGGCCACAGTCTCTTCTGAGACACAGGGCGAACTCCAGCTGAGAGCACCAGGAAAAATTAAGATCCAGCTTCCATACTCCCGAGATGCAATGAGACAGGACGGGAGGAACGGAAGACCGGAAAGGGAGGAGGGCAGGACCAAGGCGAGCGTGAAACATGGCAGCGTGAACAGTAGCTCCCCGCCCAGCCCCTGAGGTGCCCAGCGAGCTCTCAGCAGGGCGTAGGCACCCTCGACTTGAAGCCACAGCCAAGAGAGACACAAGCAACTCCGAGTGGCCCTGTTGGGTTGTGCCCGGGTGGTGGCCACAGCTGGCTGAAGTGAGCAGAGCCCACAGAGAGGGTGGCTGTTTGGTTCTTGGGTGGGCGTGAGGTTGCCTGAGTGTCCACAGCTGTGCTATTCAGGTCTACCAATGCCCTGCTCTACCCACCTCCAGTTGTACAGTGCACCTCAGCAATTCCTCGTAACGCAGGAGCCCCTCATCCCTTCTTGGAGTGGGGGAGATCTAGGCAGTTGGGGCGAGCTGCATGCAAACCTGGGAGCCACGCTCAGTGTCTCTCCACCTAGTCCAAGGTACAGGCACCAAAGCTGCCACCAGGGACGTGACAGTCACTCTTTCCCTTTCCTCTGTGGCATTTCCCACTTCCATAGCAGCAAGATCCTGGGCTGCTTGCTGGCTAGAGAACCAGACCTGCACACCGATGGGACCTGCCCTGCAGAGGCCTGCATGTGCCCAGTTGGTCACCATAGCTGTCCTGTCACAGGTCTCTCCAGGGGATCCTGGAGATGCCACTGTGCCCCCAGGACAGCTCCTTACCGCCAGGCATCCATGTCGGCCTGAGCATGGCTAGCGGAGCTGAGGCTCCCCAGTGCCCTGTCAGGGTTCAAGGTCAACATTATTTCTACAATAACACTAAGAAAATCTCCCGTTCAGAAGAATTCCAAATAACAGCGAAATGCTTTGCCCTAAGAAGGTAGGACACAATCTCCACGCGCAAAGTATAGCAGACTAAAGGGAATGGCAGAGAGCGGGGGAAGTCACAACACCGTGGAGACCTGACAGAATGCCCTGTCAGCATCCAGGCCACCTGACCGCACAGAACACCTGCCACCACGTGTCCAGGCCAACATCAGTGCTAAGAATCACGGTGATGGTCTCTGGCTTTGATGTGGCCTTGATCTTACTGGTGGAAATTTGCCTTTTGGTTTTTCTTCTCCAAATCATGAACTAAGTCTAAGATATAACAGCAGGGAACAATACAAGTCAAGAGACATTCCCCAGAATATGTGACTAATATTCTTCAAAACTGTTAAGGTCATCGAAACAAAGGAAAATCTGAGAAACAGACCAAGTTGAGGAGCACTTAGAATTACACAAGACTGAATATGTGTGGGTCCTGGAAAGGAAAAAGAATGTTAGGCAAAACGAAGAAATCTGAATAAATCATGACTTCAGTTAATGATATTGTTTTAGTTGTAAGAAATGAGCCATATCAATGTCGGATATTAATAATAAGAGAAACTAGGAGTTTATTATTAAAACTTTCTGCATGTATGTTTCTGGAAATCTAGAATACACTTGTATTTCTTTTTTTTTTTTTTTTTTGTATTTTTTAGGGAAGGGTTTACAGGGTGTTCAGCGTCTCACTACTAGATTGGACTCATAGTGATTTGCCTATTTATAGCCTCCCAAGAGCCGGGTGCTCTGAGAAGGAGTGCCAGAAGCCAGGAAGGGCTGTTCCCCAGGGCTGTGGAGTAGGAGCCGTACCTCAGGAGTGGCTCCCCAGGAAGCCTGGGCTCCAGGCTCGGGCACGCCCCAGGCCTTGCTCCTGGCTGCCTTCTGGTGGATGTGACCCTCCGGACCTGGCAACTGTCTTCTTGCCCAGTTTGTTTTCTAAAAAAGGGTAGCTGGGAGTTTTTCCAGCTGCCGCTCATAGCAGCTGGAAGACAGGTACCAGCCTCGAGACAAGGGCAGGCTGTACAGTGTCCTTCACCTAGTGTCCATGACCTCTGCAGGCCCTGAACTAAGCCCAGAATCCCAGAAGCCAGGATGGCCAGAGTGACCCACGGCACGCCAGATGAATGCCCATGTCTTTCCTGGGGTCGTGAGCTCCTCAGGGTCCTCGCCTCTCCGAGGCGTCTTGGACGAGTGCAAGCAAGGGGGCCGCAATCAGCCCTGCCTGTGTGTGCCCTCCTCTGCATCCCTGGGACTGGCTGGGTGCTCGGGTCCCTCAGGGGGACACAACTGCTGGCTTCCATGGCTGCATACTTTGGACCTACAGAAAGGAGTGTCACAGCCAAGAATGGACGTAGAAGAGAAGGGGCTGACTGGCCGGGGAATCCCCTTGCAGAGCCCGCTGTGTGTGAGTCAGATAGAAATTCAGGGGAACAGTTGTGCTTAGATCCTGGGGCCCAGGAAAGTGGGGGAGTGTGGTGGTGACAGGAGCTGATGACAGGCACAGTGGCCCTGCTCAGCTTAACCCGCTGAAGATACCCAGCACATCTGAACAGTACCCTTCTGGGCAGAGTCACAAAATGAAGCATGTAGCAAGCTCATAGCACCCCAATCACGTTGTGGGGAAACCGAGGCAGCAGGAGGAAGTGGTAGCTCTGTGGGCTCCCTCTGGGCGGTTTCTGTCACAGGAAGCCAGGTCTCCCAAGATGTGTCCTGACACTTCTGATTCAGGAACCATAACATCAGGACAGGCTGTGTCGAGGGAAGCCAGCCTGACCCGGAATTAGGAGCTGGTCCATGCCAAGATATTAATGTCCAGAGCGTGGGTGCAGTGGGGTGCACAGTCAACACTGATTCAGACCAATCAGCTTCCAGCAGATAAAAATGCGACCACAGGGATATTCAGATCTGGAGTCTATTATTTTATTTTTGTCCAATAATAGTAGAAAAAACGTCTGCTACGCCGCACAGCAGCATGCCACCAAGCGCGTGCTAAACAGGAAGCCGGCCATCTGCAGCTCGGCCCCTCCTTCCCTCCAAACACTTGTGTTTAGTTCCCGGTGGACAAGGACGCACGTGACAGCTCGTGTCACTGGCAGGGAGCGGAGGTCTCGCTACCAGCTAGGATGCTTTATTAATAAGTTTGATATTAATCAGAAAAGCGGATCTGCTAAAAGACACAGCGTTGGTGTGACAGGACGTGTACCCTGCACTGGACCAGCTTTTGGGGCTTCCCCACCCAGCCCGGGTTTCCAGCCACTGTGCTGAGCATGGCCCGGGATCAGCCCACCCACCTTCATCAGAGCCTGAGTGTCCCAGACAAGGCCAAGGCACAGGAGGGGCCACTGTCCAGCAGGCAGTGCCAAGGCACGGGAGGGGCCGCTGCCCACTCTGCAGGTGCAGAGCCCGCTGCAGACCTGGAGGCTGAGCTCACCCTCCTGGGTTCCTCCTGAGCATAACCCCAGTGGCGGGCAATGGCCTCACCTGAGCAGCAGGTGGTGGGGCCGGGTGCCCAGAGGCTCTGGCCTTTGCTTCTGTAGGAGTGGGGAGGAGGTGGAAGCCCCTAGAGACACGCAGGAGGCGTGGCCTCAGCCAGTGCGGTGGGCCCACTGCCCTTTCTGAGCACAAAAGGGTGGGCGGGGTGGGGGAGGGAAGGAGGCATGGGGACAGCTTGACAAGCTCGGAGAGAACCCTGTGCTGCGTCAGGAAGCACACATCTCCTCCCACTCGCTATTCTCTTCCTGTGCAGGAGGAGGGGCATTGAGACGGTCACATAAGTGCAGGTGGGGACCAGTCAACTGCTGGCTGTCACCTGCTCAGGTCACAAAGCCTGCCTTGTCGTCTGGCTGCGAGAGACAGGCTGACGGCACTGTGCATAGCGCTGGGCACATAATAAACTATTTGCAAATTAAGTTTTTGGCTAGATGACAGGGTCTCACTGTATAGCTCAGGCTAGGATCGAACTCTATGAAGCCCAGCCTGGCCTTAAACTCATGGCAGCCCTGCCTCCGCCTCCCTAGTGCTGGGATTATATAGGCCTGCACCCACGTGCCTGGCTTGCAAATGAATTAATTAGGTCTTTACCTTATGTCAAGCTATAAAATGAACTACAAAGAGGTCCTTATAAGATTATATTTAACGTTAATTTCAAATTGGATGGTTTTATTCATAAAAGCAAGAGTTTAAGACAACAGATTTATAGTAACACCTAAATAAAGAACTCAACTCAGTAGAAATTTGGGAGAACTATTTAACAGAAAAGGTTAATACCTCTTGCTTTTTATATTGGACTGATTGTAGTTTCCAGTCTCATTGTTGAGAAGGATTTTTTTTTTTTTTTGGATGGCTCAGGCTGCCGTAAATGTGAGTCTGGGGATCGAACTACCGTCCTCTGTGCCTGACTGGGTTTGCCGGTGTAAACGATTAAACCACTGAGGTAACCCAAAAGCCCCCTCGGTCTCTTATCGTTAATTTCATTTCTAGCTCTTTGGTAAAGAAGAGCCTGGATCTTGGCATGTGTTTTCTAAATGTTCTCTCAGGTCCTTGGCCTATTTTTAAATTTTTATTGATGTCATTATGTTTTTCTCACTGGTTGAAAAAATTAAAAAATTGTAAATTAAGGGGATCAACCATCTGCCTGTTGGTCACACATCACAGGTGCTTCCCTTTCCCACACTGTGTGTGATTTGAAAGATGAAAGTTGTTTTCTTCTAATTGTCCTCTTTTCCTAAGTGCTAGGTCTACATCCTGGAGTCTGGTTCTTTTTTTCCTTTGTGCATTTTGGCTTGGACATCATTTGACCTCAATATTATTAAACGTTTAACTCGGAATTGTTTCTCATCACTTTATGATTTTACATTTTGTTTTTAAATATTTTATCCATCTGGAATTAATCTTGACAGTAAGAATGGGCCACGGATCCAGGTTTTTTAAGGCCCAAAAATGTTTATTGAATAAATCTCTTTCCGGCACCCATCGCGTCGCTCGCTCCGTTCGCACGCACTGATTTCCACCGTCCGCCGCCTCCCTGCTGGCCGGTCCCTCCAGGGCCAGCTCTGTTCTCCGGTCGCTGCTGTCCCTTCGCAGTGCCCCAGAGGCCCCATAGGACGGAGCTGGCTCCCTCAGGCTCCCGCCTCGCCTCAGCGCGCTTTCGGTTCTGCTACAGCATCTGGTCCCCAGGTTGCACTAAAAACATGCTCGGTTCCTGCTGAAAGCCAAGCGCCCGCTCTGACTCTGCAGCTCTCTTCGGAGTCTGCTGTGCACAGAGGAGACGGCCTCTTCTAGTCACTTGAGAACGTTTTAAATGAAGATGGCATATGCACACGCGTTAAAAAACCAAACGTTGCTGCACTCTGGGTAACGGAAACAGTAGTCCCTCAGTGTTCGGAGTGGGGATTCTTCCATAGCGTCCATGCCGCAGCCTGCAGTGACTGCTTCTCAGGCAGAGTGAGGGGTGACAGTGACCCAGCACGCTGGGAACCGAAGGGGACATCCCGGTCTTATAAAGAGCATCCAGGAAAGCCCTGTTGGGCCTGCTTGGGGGATGTGGAGGTGGCTCAGAGCGTTCAAATCAACACTGAGATGGAGGCACGTTACCACTGACTTCAAAGACATCTTCTTAAAAGTATCTAAGTGTACTAAGAAAAATAACACGCTGACAGATTAGATCAAAGGGATAAATTCCTAGAAAGATATAGCCATCCAAACCCAAGGAAGAAGCAACAGAAAATCTGGACAGACCTATAGTAAGTAAAGAAATCGGATTAGAAACTTGGGATCTTCCCACAAAGAAAACCCCAAGACTAGGTGGTCTCACTCTGCGTCAAATGAACATTTAAGAGATTAACACCAGCGCTTGGCAAATGCTTCCAAAAAAAAGTAGAGTGAGTCACTACGCAGCTCGTTCTGTGAAGGCTGTGCTACTCTGGTATCAAAACCAGACCCAGCATGTGAAGGAGACTTCAGAACCACAGGCTTTGCAAGACCTCCCGGAAAGTACCAGCAGCCCACATGAGGTTGCCCACGGGGAAGGAGACTGAGGATTGGGTGGGGTTGGTTCTAGGAGCACCGCGCCCTCCCCCTGGGGTCCCCCGTGCGGCTTCTTCCCTCTCTGCCGGGACTATCTCTGTGTGGAGGCCCGGAGCTCTGCATTAGCTTTCCACGTATGTGCGACCGTGTCTTGGAATACTTCACGGCTGGCGGCCTGAACCTTTGTCAGGTCGCTGCAGGCCTGCTGCATCACTGGTTTCTTTTCCCTCAGTGTGATTTTCCCGGTACTCTTTGTAAGAGATTTCAGACATCTGCAATCTGAGCATCTGGGGCCTCGTTGTACTAAGGAATCCAACTTTCTGTTGGCACCGTGTGCCTGCCGCCTTGGAGAAGCCCCGGGTCCCCCATCAGCCCTTGGCCTCTGCGGGGTGGGCTTCTCCAGGGGCTGTGTGGAGAGGGAGATTGGCTCCTGCCCGCCTCCCTGATTCAGGAGCCGACCCACTGCTGTCTGCTGTGTGTGCAGTGCCTCTCGACAGCGTCCAGTGGTGCCTGAAGTCCCTTCCCTCTGGGGTTTCCTGCGACGCCATTCCAGAAGAAAGGGTGGAAAGGCTAGCTCTCTCTTGGTCCCCCACTGAGCTGCCCACGGAGGTGAGCATGGCTGGGCAGCCAGGCATGCAGGGAAGTCCAGGTGCCTCTGGGCCTTCGCTGGTGCCGTTAGAAGCAGAGCCACTGTCTTTTTCTCTCCGTGGCAGAAGTGGTCACTTACGTGACATCTTCAGTCTCGCCAGCCCTGAAGCTCCTAGCTCCCCTGCCCTCTTCTCCCCACCGTTCAGAGTCGTCCTGTGTCCACTGTATGTGAAGCACCCAGGGCTTTTCACTGGACTGAAGAGAGGGAGGAGCCCCTGTACCTCGTCCTTCTGGAAGCCAAGCCTCCTTGCCCTGCGTTTCACACAGCGGTTTGTGATTGTGACCCCTCTTCCGTGGGATCACTTGCGTGATCCCTGGGCAGCATGTGCGGGTGGTTTCCCTGGGG
>PVKN010042818.1:0-10452 GCA_004027915.1 Capromys pilorides | reverse complement strand
AAAAAAAAAAAAAAAAAAAATCAGTCAGTAGCCTGTAACTATGCTCATGCAGCTAATCTTAGTTAACCTCAACTGTCTGCATCCAGTGGCTTCTTCCAAATAGCTGGCCAAGTGAACCTGACCACATCCACCTGTAGTAGATGTGCTTTTCAACTTAAGATATGCACGTATGTAGCTTTGCTTCGGCTTGCTTCGAGGACTCCATACCTTCTATCCAGAACACTCGAGCCCTGTCAAGGATGCATTCAGCTCTACTTGTTCTGCTCAGACCCCCTCCCTCACATTATGTGTAATGATAAGCAATTCCTAGTAAGTAAATGTACTTGAAACAAATCTTCCTGACAATATATGACTTAACTCTTGTAATCCCTGTACCGAATCACATAACAAGCACCTATCACCTTTTTACTTCCTGCTTGCAAACTGTGTTTAAACTGAACTCAAAACTGTCCTTGTGCTGATGATTTGGAATTCGTTCTCATCAACCAGCTAGGGTTAGGGCCAGGGAGATAGCTCAGTGGCTTAAGTACCTGCCTGGCAAGCACAAGGTCCTGGGTTCAATCTCTGGTACTGCAGAACAAAAACAAAAAGATAAATTCCAACCTGCTAGTGTTACATTGAAGTTGCCTTCCAAAAACTCCTCAGTAAGGAGTGTTTTCCTTGTGGGCTTGGATTTTTTTCTGCAACAATACTAAGTCTTTGAGATGGAATACAGTATTTTACTGTTATAGAACATTTCGTTTTGGCGATCAAATTTTTATCAAAAATATTTGGATCTGTATTTATATTCTATTAAATTTATAATTATAAATTATAACTATTTATTTATTTATTTTGTATTTTAGGGAAGGGTCTACAGGGTGTTAAGGGTCTCACTACTAGATCAGACTCATAGTGATCTGCCTGTTTACAGCCTCCCAAGAGCTGGGATTACAGGCGTATGCCACCATGCCCAGTCTCAATTGCCGTCTCAGCATGCCCTGGGGGGTGGGAGGTGACACCAGCACAGCAGGTCCAGGGATCAAACCCCCAGTCCCTGCACCTGTTTGCAGGCCACTTTAATCCACTGAGCTATTTGGCCAGTCCTTATAAATTATAACTTCAAAAAAATCTAATTTATTTCCACTCTACTTCCCAGTAATGGAGTTAAGCACTAGTTTTGAAATTTAAATTTATTGACTGAGATTAAATAAAGTAAGAAATTCAAGTCCTTGGTCATGCTGGGCTTTATCGTCATACGTGGCTAATAGCTACACTCTTGGAGAGGACAAGCTGAGATTTCACAGAGCAACTGGCATTTGTGAAGAGCTTTCTTAAGTGTCAGAAGCTGAGCTCGTTGTTTGTCCTCTGTAACTGTTGGAATCTTTCCAGTAGCCTTGGTCTTCCTACTTTTACATTTGTTTGTTGTTTTTGTGGTACTGGGGATTAAATCAGTAACTTCACACTGAATGACATCCCCAGATCTTTTTCAACTGTTGTTTTAAGACTTGATCTGGCCAACTCACTAAATTACCCAGTGTGGGTTTTAACTTTCAGAGTGCTAGGATGGCAGATGTTGCCACCTTGTCTAGTTTATGACTGTTTTTTTTTTTTTTTTTTAATCTTTCTGTCCCTGTAACCAAACTGATCTTTAGTAAAATGCATTATGTACAATTGGTAGCCATTGCTACTGATGTCCCTCTACCTTAGAATAGAACCTAAGATTGCACGTCCCTTAGGACCATGTCTGTGGCCTTCACTCCTGCTCTGACCTCATCTGGTATCACTTTCCCACTTGAACACTAAACTGATCTCTGTGCCTATCTCAGTTACCTTTTCCATGTCTGGGACCAAAGGCCTAATGCTCATGTCTTAAGGGAGGAGAAGGGACTCGGGATATAGCTCAGTGGTCTAAATGCCTGCTTGGCCAGTGCAAAGACCCAGGCTTGATCCCTGCTACCACTTGTTGTGCCGACCCCTGAGCATTGGGTGCACTGTGCCGGCTACCAAAACCAGGCATAGTGGCCCATGCCTGTAACCCCAGTGCTGGAAAGGCTGAGACAGGAGGATGTCTATGAGTCTGAGCTGCATAACAAGATCCTGTACCAAATAAATAAATAAAAACATAAATAAATAAATAAATAAATAAATAAATAAATAAAAGGGAGGATAGGTTTATTTGGGCTAATGTTTTTTTAGCCCACAGTTGACTGGCTTTAAGGCAGAAAGGTAGAGGAGAGCTGCTCAATACAGGGCCAGAAAGCAGAGAGTGGGAGGATGTGGAGAGAAACACCTGCTTTAAGGCCACCCCCTAGATCACTTCTTCCAACCAGCTCCACCTCCTGATCCCAAGGTGGCTAATTGCCCACAGGATTCAATCAACTTTCAAAAGCCGCACCTATGATCTCATGAGCTATTTAGGAGACAGTCTCAATATAAACCACCACAGTCTATGAAGCACAATGATTCTCTCATTTCAGACCTTGGTGCTGTCCCATGCCCATAATGGCTCTTTCATTACTTGCTTATTGCCCTCTCCAGGTCTTTCCGCAATGTCACTTAAGAGCTTAGCTGGGCTGTGGCGGCGCATGCTTAGCTGGGCTGTGGTGGCGCATGCCTGTAATCCCAGCACTTGGGAGTCTGACGCAGGAGGATCAGTGAGAGTTCTAGACTAGCCTGGGCTACAAAAGTGAGTTCAAGGCCAACCTGAACTGCATAGTGAGACCTGTCTCAAAAAGACCAAAAAAAAAAGAGCTTACGTTATTCTGTCTCTGTCTACATCACCTCCATGTTATGTGTCACTATTTGGGAAACTCTTGAGTATTTATTTACCTGATTATTAGAATTGTCATGATTCTAAGATGCACAAGATAGAATCTTTTCTGTCTTATTTCCTTTGACGTTTTGATTTCTAGATTTTCAGAGCCTGGCACATAATAAAGGCTCTAATATTTATTGAATAAATGAATGAAATTGATAAATTCAGTGATAACACTGAATTTCAGAGAGGTTAAAAGTTTTCCTGAAAACTTAGAAACTGGAAGGACCACAGTTCGATCCCTGGAACCACATGCTGTGCCAGCCCCAGGGCAGGCTGAGCCAGCCATAATACAAAAATAAAAATAAAAAATAAAAAAAAAAAGTTTTCCTGAAAGTCAATAGAACAGAACTGAGCAAGGACATAAGTCTGGTCTATCCACAAACAACTAATTTCTTCTGAAAGACAAAGAGGCCAAATGTATCCAGTAGCCTCAACAGTAACAGAGAGAAATAGGTTTTGGAGTGATTTATGTCTATAAAAATATAGATGGATAGGTATTTGGCAGGAAAGCCCTGTAGGTTTTTAGTGTCAGGCTAATGGCTTGCAACCTGGTTAAGATGAAGCCCTTATTGCTGATGAGGGGTAGATGAAGGCACCTTACGAAACGGAGGCTGGCGGTCTTGGAGGGCATCATCCGAAGAGTTGACAGGGTGAGCCTCCTGCTCTCATGTACCCCACGTCCCAACCCCTTCAGCGCTCATTTGTTCATTTAGCCAAGAAAGGAAAAGCAGTGCTTCAACCACAAATGGAACTATTGAGCGAGGCCATACTCCCCTCGCTTCTGATTCATCAGCTAAGACAAACAACTTACTTTGTGTTATGAAGCATCTTTCCAACCACCTCTTTATTGTGTTAAATATTGATGCTCACGGGCCGGCGAGATGGTTCAGTGGTCTAAAGCGCCTGCTTGGGAGGGCTCAGGCTACTGCGGGGACTGCAGTTCGATCCCCGGCACCACATGCTGCGCCAGCGCCACCACCAGGGCAGGCTGAGCCAGCCACAAAATGAATAAATAAAGAAACAAACAAACAAACACAACAAGCAAACAAATAAATAAATAAATAAAATTTAAAAAAAAAAAAAAAAAAAAATATTGATGCTCACTTAAAAACCTAAAGCAGTGTGTTTACTATATACCATCTTATGCAAATTCAGGGGCAGCAGGCCGATTTTGATCCAACATAGCAAGACTCTTTTTAAAGAAGCAGTCAAGAAACATTTGTTAACAAGTAAAAGAGCAAATCAATCACCTCCTTTCAGCCCCACAAGGAGAAAACTAGGTTTGTTAGATGCTGTTTTGTTCAAACATGAAAATAGACTTTTAAAAAAGAGGATACAAATTCCTCAAGTCTAACTTTTAGCTGGATTATTTGTGTGACTCAGACTTCCACTGTACTCGTCCTGTTTCTGTTACAGTAATGAAATATCCGAGACAATGAACGTAACAGGAAATAACGTGCATTTTGACTGAGAGACTTCAGTGCCTGTTGTCTGACTCTATTGCTTTTGGGTCTGTGGTGAGGTAGCACTTCATGGCAGGAGTGTGATACAGAGGAATCTCCTCACCCATGGCTAGGAGAGCAGTGACAGATGAGGTGGGGCTAGGGCTCCAATTTTCCCTTCAAGAACTGGCGTACTCTCAGCGACCTAACTTCCAGCCATGTGGCTCTCCTTCTCTAAGACCCTAACAACTCTCCACAGCACAGACTTAGGACAAAGCCTTTACCACAGGATAGATCCTGCAGACCCAAACAGTAGACTCAGTATCAGACACAAAGTTTCTCTAAGCCAGGGAAAAAAAGATCTGACATTGTGCAAGCTGAACATGCTCCTCAACATCGATTTCTTGGAATGTTTTTAGAAATCTTTAGGGATGCTGATTGTAACACCAGCTTGTTTAGGAATCATCTTGCTTGTCCAAGAAAACCACCTCACCCTGTGTCTGTCAGTACAGGACTGAAGGTATTCAATAACACCTTTGACATAATTTGAAGTCCTCGCTTAAATACACTTTAAGATATAAAATATTTGTAGGAATTTATTTTATTATTGAAAATAAAAAAATAAAATTTTATTATTATTATTATTATTATTATTATTATTATTTGTGGTTATCTCAGCAGGTCTTTTCTTTCTTTTCTTTTCTTTTCTCTCTCTCTCTTTCTTCTTTCTTTCTTTCTTTCTATTCTGATTTGTGTCTAGTTGTCTCCTCCTAAGCCCCTCATGCATTCATTGGGCATGGTTCTAGTTTTGGATTAAACGTGGTCCAAGGCTAGGATTATGTTTCTGAGTACTGCTGAGATTATGAGTGTGAGTGTTATACCCAGCCTGAAGCAGCTAGCTTGAAGGCAACATAAGGAGAAGAGAGACTGCTCTCTGTAGCCACTGTTGCTGTTCCTCCTCCCTTTGTTCTCTGCTCTTTGTTGCTGCCAAGAAAGTTTATTCTCTGCCATGTGCTGCTCTGCTATGCAGCTTGGACGTGTAGTGCTCTGCCTGTTTCAGCCTCCCCAGTGTTGGGATTACAGGTGTGCACCACCATGCCTAGTTTTGGTGGCCAGCTCAGTGGACCCAGGGTGGGACTAGCATGGTTATGCAGTACCAGGTGTCAAACCCAGGTCCTTGTGCTTGCCAGGCAGGCACTTAGACTGCTGAGCTATCTCCCTGGCCCTAGGAGCTGATCTTGTATAATGAATATGCATCAGCTTATATTTGCATGTGCTTTCCTATAGACTACTTGGTACTCCTATGAGCTCTGAGCTATGCAAGGCAAGTATTAGTCTCATTTTATAAGTGAAAAAACTGGGGACTAAAGAGCTGAAGGGATTTGTTCTGGATGATAGCCAATGGCAGATTTTACTTACAACCACAAGGGTGAAGGGATCTCAGTTCAAGAGTTTTTTAAAAAAATTCTCATTCTGTGGATCCCTGCTAAAACCTAAGGTCCCCTACTTGGAAAAATGTTCTTAAATGAAAAAAATAAAATACATAGGATTCTGAAGTTGATAAACTATATCGGAGTTCAACGATTAAGACATTAACAATAAAATTTCAACATGTATATGTATGTACATGTGTCTTTATTAACATTTTGAAGTTGTGAAACATGTAGATGATATGTAGAAGTAGCTGAATTAATAACAGTATGCTATAAAATATTGGTGATTGAGCCAGCCAGAAAGCTCAGTGGACTGAAGTGGCTACTTCAGCAGAGTGTAGTGGCCAGGGTTTGAGCCTCAGTGTGCCACCTGGGGTGTGCTGAGATGCAATTGAGACTGGGCATAGTGGTGTGCACCTGTAATCTCAGTGCTTGTGAGGCTGAAAACAGGAGGATCACTATGAGTCCGATCTATGTAGTGAGACCCTGTAGACCCTGTCCTAAATTCATTAAAAAATATATTGGTGATTATTTTCTAAAGTCATATGCTCTGCTAAGATTACTGCATTCTGTTACCTACAGTCTTACTAGGTAGAAAGGCTAAATTTCAATGAAAGGTTAATGAAACTAATACAATTTTCCAATTTATTCAAATTCATGACTCTCACCCCTGAATTTTAATGTATGGCCCTCTTATGGTTTGTAAATCTCCAGGTAAGAGCTTGTCTTAGTTACTTTTACTCGTTGCTGGGACAAATACCCGACACTCAAAATGAAGGAAGGAAAGGTTTATTTAGCTCACAGTTCCTGGAGGTTTCAGTCCATATTTGGCTGGCCCAAGGCTGAGTGGAACAGGGCAGAGGGCATCCAGTTCATGGTGGCAGAACAACCACCAGAGCAGAGAGTAACAGCTCTTTAAAAAGTCTCTTTGTGCTCAGTCACTCTGATGGGGGCCCTTTGTGCCCTAGGGTGGAACCAGTCATACCCCAGGATGGGCCCCTGATCCTGCTCGAGGGAGGAGCCAATCATATCCTAGGCAGGCCCAGGTCATGCTCCAGGGAGGAATCAATTGTAACACATAATCCTAGTGGATCATGACTCATGTCTCAAACTCTATAAGTCCCCACCCCATGATTGCATGAGGCTTTGGGGGGACAACTAGACATAAACCATAACACAGTCCATATTCAGCTGGCCCAAGCCTGAGTGGAACAGGGAAGAGGGCATCCAGTTCATGGCGGCAGAACAACTAGGGGAGCAGAGAGCAACAGCTCTTTAAAAAGTCCCTTTGTGCTCAGTCACTCTGATGTGGGCCCTTTGTGCCCTAGGGTGGAACCAATCATACCCCAGGATGGGCCCTTGATCCCGCTCTAGGGAGAAGCCAATCATATCCTAGGCAGGCCCAGGTCATGCTCCAGGGAGGAACCAATTGTACCCCATCAGTAATAAAACACATAATCCCAGTGGATCATAACTCATGTCTCAAACTCTAGAAGTTCCCGTCCCATGATTGCATGAGGCTTTGGGGGGACAACTAGACATAAACCATAACAGAGCTCTTTATCTAGTTTAATCCTGCATAAAACAGAGGAGAAAATGAGGGCCAGAGAGGAATGTTGGTTGTCAAAGATGCCTTAGAGAATAGCAGAGATTATTTTAACCTCAGGGATTGATAATGCTTTTCCAACAGGGTTAAATGAAAAATCAATGGAAAAATGTTTGCAAACATCCCAGCACCTGTGACACAAGAGCTATAATACAAAACGGTGACCCCGTGGTGGCCAGGTAGAAGCCAATAGATGTGACTTCTTGGAAATCTTCCTAAGAGGCAGCAGATTCAGCTGGCTGAGCCTTCTACCCTCCTTCCTTTCCTCTTCCTTCCTGGAAGAGGGTCATTCTAGCCTTGTGCTAAGAAACAAGCGGGCCACACTAAACGGCAAACACTGGAGGAGGTGTGGGTCTCCCTTGACACTAGGGTTAGCCACTGCTAAGGTTCGAATGCGTCCCCTAAAAATCATGTGTTGGAAACTTATTGTCTAACTCATGTGCTGGTGCACTTGGAGGCGATTAGATCAGATGAGGACAGCATCAGTGGCTTCGTCAGAAGAGAAGAGAGACCCGAACTGGGAGGCTTGCTCTCTCTCACCAGGTGCCCCCCTCTGCCACATTATGCAGTGCCACCAGATGTGGGTACCATGCTCTTGGACTTCCTTGCCTCCAGAAGCCTGAGCCAAATAAAGTTTTATTCTTTATGAATCCCTGAGTGTCAGGTGTTTTGTTACAGCACCAAAAACCAGCCTAAGTTGGTTAATTTTGGGTGACTTATGCTTGCTGAGCCTCAGGCTGCGCACCCTTGTGAGCACCGCTTAAGGTTATTTTATAAGCACCAGAGGCTGTGGAGGACTGAATGGAGCACCTGGAGGAGTGGAAGGCAGATGCTGTTCTTATTCTTTTGGTGACTTCAGCGCGTGTTTGGCGACAGCTTGAACGCCACTCGTGCAGATGCCCAATGGCATCAAGTCCTCCCCCATCTCATCCTCACTTCCTTTAGCTCTGGTACCCAGGCCTCAAACTCAGCCTCGATCAAGGCTTAATCAAATGCCTGTCATGTCCCACAGAAAGGAACAGTTTGTGAAAATGCTGACAGAGACCAAACACCTAATAATTAGTGGTGAACAACCACAGGCATGGAAGCAATTAGGACGTTTGTATAAATTCATGGGAACACTGGAAAGTCTCATTTGCTTCCCATATTTCTTGCATAAGCCCCACAGATATTTCTGCCAGCAGTGCTGATTTTACAGGAAGAATGTGGGCTGAGAATGGTGCAGGGGTTGGGGGGAGGTGTGAGTAATCTCTGACACCCAATGCCTCCTTAGGACAGCGGCCATTCTGCCGTATTTTCTACTATCAAACCTGCCTGGACCATGCAGGGCAAGGGTAAGGCCACAGATCTTAGAAGGGTCAAAGAATGTTGTGTCCTGAAAGCCTTACGTCTTCAGAGGTAGGGATTGTGGAAGGTCTTTGGATCATGGAGACGCTACAATCATCCATGGGTTGATCCACTGGTGAATTCAGAGCTGAATGCTCTATTAGGAGGTGGGGCCTGGTTGGAAGGCGCCAGTGGGGGTGTTACCTGGAAGGACGTATTATTGTCCCTGGTGTCTCCCTTCTGTCTCTGATTCCCAGTTGCCGTGGATCAAATAGCTGTCCTTTTCTTCGAGCCATGTTGGCTTTGGAGACATCCAACTTTGGAACTAGGAGCTGAATAGACCTCCCCTCTTTTAATATATGGGTATCATGTGCTTCATCCTATTGACTAGAAAGTGACTGATGGCAGGTGTATGAGCCAGATGTTCATTACTGTAACAAAATGTGGGAGACAAAAGAGGAAAGGGTTATGGTGGCTCATAGTTTTGAAAGTGTCAGTGCATGGTACGTGAGCTGCATTGCTCTTGCCTGCACAGCTAGGTGGAAGTACATGGTAGAGAAAGTTGCTCACCTCACAGAGGCTGGGAAGGAGAGACAGGAAATGGGGGAGGGGCCTGGGGTCTCAATACCTACTCCCAGCACACACTAGCAATGACCTAACCTCTTCCCACTGGGCCCATGCCCTAAGAGTTTCATCGCTGTCCAACAACCCCATTGGCGCCCACTGTGCAGGGTTAAGCCGATGAACACAGGGACCTCTGGGTGCAGTGGAAAAGTGCATAAGCACAGTGCTCTGAAGTCAAGACAACACCACAGCCGAGGTAGCTGAGGACGGGGCTGCTGACACTCCCCACTCCAGAGCAACAGAGCTGCCAGCCTTAGAGATCAAACAGTTCTCTTAATTGGCAAAGTATACTTCTTGGAGAAGTCTTTGAACCGACTTCCTCAGGTCCTGCTCAGTTCCCACCCTTGCCTCAGTATAGACCCTTCTCATGTTTGAAAAAACCAGTAGTGGAGATAGCTCAGTGGTATAATTGTCTGCCTGGCAAGCACAAGGTCCTGAGTTCAATCTCCAGTAAAAAACACCTTGCTTGAAAACCAAATAAATACAGGCTGCCCAGAAAATGTTTATTTCTGTCTTAGCTTCTAGAGAATTTGCTCCTGTAGAGACTCTGCTTCCAGAGAGTTTTTACCTTCCTAGATGCCCTCAAAATCATAACGTGCATCTCTTTATTTAGGCCACTCACTACCTACTCATTTAGGAAACTGTGGAGCTGTTGAGTCCACAGTAGAGCACTGTAGGCTGCAGAGGGAGATTTTAGTACCTCTGGGGGACACTAACACAAACCACAGCAAATGGTAAAGATGGTAGAGGGCTCCCAAAGATGTAGCCGACCTGTAGTCATGGCAAAAGGTGCTGCTGTTTCTCCACCTGGTCCTTTTCCTTCCCTCGACATCGTATTATTTAGCTCTTGTGGTTTGGGGTCTGGCTGGGGCGCTAATGCTGCCAAGAAAGACTCTTTTAGATTGGATGGGGGTTGCCTTGCAATGAGGCACATGGATCTGAATACTCAGGGCTGATTGGAGCCTCAGAAATACAGTGAAAGTGGGGAGGATTTCCCATGGCTTCTAATTAAAATTCTCTTGTCTTCTTTCTTAGTAATCACTTTTTGTAGGCGTTTCTGGACAATTATAGGAATTGTGAGTGTTGTGAACTCTTGAGTCCTCATGGTCATACTTGTTTCTCACAGGAAATGACTCTATGAGTAGAATCCTCTTGGGAGGATACTTAAGGCCAGCAGTGTGAGCAGAACTTGTGAAAGTCTGTTTCTAGAAGGTTCTCTCA